>JASDQU010436828.1:38140-56799 GCA_032191745.1 Picea mariana
AACCGTGAGGAGTTATGTGATGTTCCACATACCATCAGAAATGACATGACATGTAATATCCATCCATAATAGTCTTACCTTCAAATGTATTAAAACTCATACCATTATACATCAAACAAACTTGGGTCCATTACCCAAACCTTTGTGCTACCAAAATTTTCTATCAGAATTTCTTTAAGGGTTGACATCAATGAAAACAAGCCCAATTAATCAACAAACCCAAGAGTTTTCTATTCTTCTTCAGCTTGTTACAACTTCTTTCTTCAAAATTGATGTTGTTTTGTCCTTCCATCTACTTTTTGTTTCTTCCTTTACTCCGTTGTCCAACTTGCACAACTTATGTTCATCAAAATGAAGCTGCAACATAACTTGTGCATCTTCAATTCATCAAAACGAAGGGTCCAACAAGAAACTACATCTTTTTTTCTCTTGATTCATCAAAAATATCATTTATTCTGACATTTTGTTACCTAAAACTCTTTGGAACAACAGAATCTCTTTTTCCACTACTTCCCTAGACCTATTTTTTCTTGTTTGAAGATTGTTCTCGGACCTTTATTAGTTTTTCTCTACCATTTATGTGAGATTTTTTCCTTGCATAAGTTTACAATTTACGTAATTATTAATAGGGAAAAACTAAAAATAAAAGAGTTTAAATATCAAACCCAAGACTTCTTGTTTTAGTTCTTTTTGAGAGTTCTTACCCCTTCTTTATAGAATATTTCATACCATTTATTACAACAATAGATCACAGACCTATTTTTTTGTATTATGGGATTACATAAAGTTAACATTCCATATTATGTGGCCCATAGGTAGCTATACAACCTGGTCTAGTTTCAAAGTTTTTCGGTAGAACATCCTTATTAAAGAGTAGGAAGAGAGTGCATGAAGTTTCGACCCATGGGAACATTACCATAATTCTATATGAAGAATATGACCTTAGGGACTAGAGGTAATTTAAGTTATACTCTAGTGGCTTCATGTACCACACACTAAAATGGATCGACCATACATATGACTTCAAATTGACTAAACTCATTAATTATCCTTTACATAGGGACAACCTATAGTAAGGTAATATTTCTACACTCAAACTAGTACCATATTGTGACTTTAAGGGGCTTTTCAGAGTAGCTCCTCCATCCACCTAATACATATATATACATATATCATGATTTCCAAGAGTGGAGGTCATGGGAATAGAGCATCTGATAGAAAATGGGTGCAAGAAGTCAAGTCTTATAGGTGTCATTGTACTCATGTAGATGGATTTCTGCAGACTTCTCCCCCCATATGTAATTATATTTGTTATGAAAATTGTAAAAAGGAAGTAGTGGGACAATATATATCATAGTAAAATAGGTCTAAGAGGTTACCTTCTCGAGGCTATAGCGGCCTGCTAGTAGTGGTTTCATACCTATGACACCTATATTGACTAAACCTTATCCATTTTGTACTTATGAATGGTAGTGATTGTGAAGTTTTGTGAAGAAAAAGCATGAGTGGTTAGGAGAGAGGGATAAATGAACTCCATTTAACTTCCACTTGAGAATAACCCTAAGCTGACCATACGACCCTATCATCCAATTCATATTATATCTATGATGTACTATATTAGGAGTGGGACAAGGATCTTAAAAGCCTAATATACTCAATTGTGAAATTGATCTTTATTACTTGAATTCTTGTAAATCTTTTAATATTTTAAAATGTTGATCGGTTTCCTATGGTGTTTTCATTTCTTTCCTTCCTCATAGAGAAGAAGAAAATCCCTACTCTAGTTTATACACGGCTCTCTAAACATAATTGCAATTAACTTTTTGATGAATTTTGTTTAAGCAAGGATATAACAATCTCTGCTATACAACCAAAAGTTGATTAAACATATTTTTTTTGTGGGTTATGTTTGAATTATCTCAATCAGCCATAGAGGGGGATATTCATAAGTGATCTTCAAAAGCTGTTCAAATATGAATTGTGAGAATGTGGCATTGGATGTACTTCATGTTATGATCAATTTATATTTTTTATAATAAGATATTAAATGATTTTCTCTCTCTGTGGTTAGGTTTAGTACTCATGAACTCTATTCCCGCAATTCATTAACAACTCTCAAATTTTTGTTCTTAGAAACTCTTGGATTGGTATTAATAAAATATGGTAGCAGTTTGTTTTCTTGTAGCCTCGTGCCACTTAGTATTAAGTAGTTTGCATGAGGACATGAAAACTATTGGGTTTGGAGAGATCTTCATATCCCTTTTATACATTCAAAGTATCTATTCAGCATCTCCAACATCTTCATCTAGTTTTTTTCTTTAGTAAGATCTAGTAAATCAAATTTTGTACTCCAAATCAGGGTTCCACATATCTTTCATTCTATCTTGCATAGTTTTAACTTCACTGTGGAACAAAATTCAAAGAAAAGTTAACATGAGGCAAAACACGTATAAATCTCTTTAATTTACTAAGAATTAGGAAAACATGATACATAACCACTATTACCCATTCCACAGTCCACTGCACACTATTACCACTGAGAAAATACCATTATAACTACCAAGTAAACCTTCCATTTCCTCTCATATGACCAAGCAATGAAAAGGAAATATGTGATATACAAATACAAACACAAACACAAATCTATAGTTTCTTCTCCATTTACACCATGAAACATTCCCAAGTCATTCAAATGATTATGAATAAGAAGATGAAGTCATTGTTCCCTATCCAAGAGAAAAACCACAAGTCAATCTTGGTCTTAAAAGGAATGCAATATACATAATACAAATTTGTCCAAGTTCATACTTCCACCATCCCATCATTTCACAAACCATTCTCCACACTCATACCATTCATCATCAATATATGATAACTCACCCTTTGCTCATATTCTATTTTCATGATACTTTTGTTTCTCTCAATATGTGATACTATAATCGGTTTTCAAAGAGTCCCTCCACAAGAACCAACACCTACACAAAGAAACAATGTCACATAAATCCATAAGAAGAGTATCATAAGTTCTTCACCTTGTTTGCATGAGCACATGCACATTCTTGGGTTTGTGGGTGATGTTGGACTCCACTTTTTCCATATTTCCTACTATATAACTAAATTCATCAATACACATTTTTCCCTCATTTAGTTAATAATATACGTCTCATTACACCATAAGTGTGGTCAATACATCGCTTTCTAATGTTTTTAGTGATTAAAATATGATTATATCACACTTTAATGATGATGGTTTATAAACTGTAATTTTTGTACTAGCATGCATTCTTGTACCATTATTGCAATTCAGCCCAGTATGAAGAATCTGGAACATGGGTTTTGTTCCAAGTATGTCCAATTGAGTCTCACCCAATGTGTTTTCCAAACTTCTCAGTGGTTTGAGATTTATGTTCAATTCTTCAACATCAGTGTGCCTAAATTACAAGTTGCGCCTAGTCAACCATCAACTTATCTTCTACACAGGTCATTTTCGTTGTGCACAAGATAGAAAGAAACTATTTGTATGCAGGTCGCTAGATCAACTGAAATTGGCACGAGAATACTCAGTTGGCCATCAAAATGAATATATGGATAGACTATTCCTCCAAGCTTCATGAATAGCATATGGAATGAAACCGAGTTTGCTAGATCTGTTAATATGGATCATGTGAAAGGAGAAATAGATGATTTGCTTATCTGAATGCTCTAGAACGCATGAAAGGTTATGATCTTTTTGATGTGAGGTTTCTTATATATATGTAAATTTCTAATGAGAAGCAGGTGATCCATTGATATGGAGTTGTAAGTATCCACAATTGTTGTTATCATTTCAAAACCATTACATATACTGAAGCGTTTGATGTAAGCTTAGAATTTTGTTTTAATACAAACCATCATTTCAAATTCATCGTATTATTCTAATCCCTTCGCTGTAGGTTTTTAAGCTCGCTACCATCTGGGATGCGTAGTTAATCTGTATTTCTATCAGTTAGTTTAATTTCCGTGCTTCTATTAACTTCTATCAGTTAATTTGATGTTTGTGATTTAATTAGATTTTGTAAAGCTACAATACGAATTGCAGATAAGTGTTTACATTTCATGATTTGGGTACTTCTTTGTAAATCTATGGGATGAGTCCTCTCACTAAGAGCATAGAGATATTTGTTATTTTCTGGCGTTTTGATTCTCGCATTCTCCAGAAATTTCTTTCTCAAGTCGTTGTTTTCCATTCTTTTTGGATCTGTCACATTAGCTCACAAATTTTCTCTCTACAATGCTTTTCTTCATGCCTCCACATCCTAGTCAGGTCACCCTAATCTCATACACCTTCCTTTTCCTCGTCTTTGTTTTACATTGCATATTATCTAGGTTATTTATGCTCCCGTTACTTATGAATTGTTCATACATGTAAATTCATTGATGTGTTGTTATGTGACCGTGTTTTTTATTCTGAATCGTATAAATCAATTATGTATATATTTTTGTTGCATAAGTTTCACGTACTTAAATCATTAGTTGTTTTGTGTTAACTTTTTGTTCATTGCATATTATATATTTATTGGTTCATTTTATAGTTTCTGTCAATTCTATAAATTTTATTGTTATAATAATGTTTCGACTTAATTATTGTATTGTATATATAAGTCTAGCATAAGTAATATATATTGTTTATTTATTTATTTTTGTTATAAAATGTGTTGTAATCATACACATTGTTATCCAGTATGTTGTTGTATCGTTTATTGTACTGTTTTGTTTTTGTTACATGTTGTTTTTTTGAGTGGGGACAAATTTTTGAAGCATGGTCTTTGAATTATTTAGGTTACATTATTTTTCAGATATAAGGTTAATTAGGAGTTTTGTGGATTTTCTCTTAAAACTCGTAAATTTCCTTTTAGTTAAGCAACACACATACATGAGGGTTTGAGTAACCTCATCCAACTAAGTAATTTGAATACCAGTTTTGGTAAATTCTGCATTGACTTTCAGATTGTGTTACTTTTTTTAATCTAGTTTGTTTTAATTTGGCTTTCCTATACTTCTAGTTATTTCCCATACTTGATCTCATTTATTTTACTTTGGATTCTTACGCTTTGATTTCAATCCTAGATTTTCTTTCATTCATGTGTGTTAGTTGACATTAAATAATAGACTTTCACGAATTTTCGGTAAATAATTTAATGTCTCAAAATTAATAGTGCATATATTTTACCCAACACGTCGATAAACCACCAATTCTAAATCCATCATTGATTGTAATACAATACTGAGGTAAAGGAAGGTTTCCTTCTAGTAAAAAATAAAATAAGAAACATAACATATGTACTCTAGATGTATGAACTAATAATGGACGATCAATATTCACTATGAAATTAAAATAATAACAAGGAGTTTTTACCAAAAACTTCTCAATGAAATCATTTCCCCCTACCAAGGGGGGCTCTAATATTATTTTCCACCCCCTCTAGAACTCCTAGTGAAAATAGTGGGGGGAGGGGGGAATCCTCCTAATCTTGAATTGGTATCCAAATGTGGCTAAAAAAAATCTAAAAATTATGAATATAATCAAGATCCACAACTAAAAATCTTTCACTTACATATTGATGAGAGTAACTCCATCGTTTCTACACCTATTGGAATACATTCCAACGTTGGAATTGGAAAGTTTCTTATCTTTACCATCATGTAGCAGTCACTTAGTTTCTCCTTGGTTATTGCCTTTGTTAACATGTTTATAGGATTGTGGCTAGTTTGTATCCTTTCAAGGTTAAACTATATGTTTAGTCTTATAATGGAAGGCTAAGTTCTTTGCAATATGAATAAAAATATGTTCTTCCTTAGAAAACCTTCTATTCTTCTTCTTCTTTCCTAATTCCTCTATAAGCGAGTATAAACAAATCATGTCTTTACTAGCCTATGTAGCAGTGATGCTTCCTTTGTTTAAAATGAAACAAAATTTTGCAATATAGAAATATAAATTATTTTCATTCCACGTATAGTAAAAACACACTTTGTGGTGAACCTCTTTCGATATGTATCACCTACCATGTACGAATGGACATATCCCTATAGAAAAATGTTTGAACCTCCAAGACAGATTGTATGATTAACATTACCTATCAAATAAATGTCAATCCACTTAAATTCCTTCCAATCCTCTTTAAATTAATTTTACATATACATACTCACAACTCCAACTACATGTGAAATATATGACCTTGTTCACACCATCCCATGCATTATGCTACCAATTGTCAAGAAGTATGAAAACTTGTACATATATTCTATCTTCTCATATGTCTTGGGACACATCTTTTTAGTCAATTTGAAATGACTAGCCAAAGGTGTACTTACTGGTTTTTCATCCTTCATTCTAATTCATTCCAAGAAATTATCTATGTACACAACATGATACAATATTAATTTTTTCCCCTATCTCTTGTTATTCTCATACCAAAGGTTTGCTTTGCAACACCCGAATCCTTTTTGAGAAATGAATTAGCTAGTTTTCTTTTGAGCACATTTATATATTGTGTTTTATACAACACATTAAGCATGTCATCTACATACAATAAAAATATAATACATATAACATTATCTAGTCTCTAAAAATAAATATGACATCTATTAGAACATTGTTGTGTCATAAACCTATCAAATTACAAATACCACTTCCTTGGAGATTTCTTTAATCCATACAACCTCTTCTTCAACATGCATACTAATTTATCCTTCACATTGAGCTCGTACCCATGTGGATGTTGCATATAAATATCTTCCTCCAACACACATGGAGAAAATCTATCTTTATATATATATGTTCAAGATGCAAATATTCTACTGCCACTAGAATTAAGATGGTTCTAGTTGAAGTCATTTGAACAAGAGGATAAAATATTTCATCCAAATATATACCTTTGTTATGTGAGAACACCTTTACAAAATGTTTGGCCTTGTACCTCTTTTTTCGTTTTTCTTGTTCCTTCAACATGTATACCCATTTATACTGCAATTCACTTTTACCTTAAGAAAATTGAATGAAGTATGAAGTTTGGTTATGTACCAAGGTGTAAATCTCCTCTTTCATTCCTTTCTCCCATTTATTTTTGTTTTTTACCTACATTAATTCTTCATATGATTTTGGTTCACCATAATCAATCAACAATAAATAATACGGTGAAGGAGAGTATCATTATGGGGGTCTACTTAACCTAATAGATCCTCTAATAGTATTGTTGATGGTCAAAATTGACCATGTTCAACATTATAAAAAGATCATTGGATCAAGGTCTCAATTAGGCCCTTATCCATTTTGTATTGTAATTATGACTGGTTCTATGGGTCTCTAGTTACCCTTGTCCTAAGACTAGACTAATCTAATGTTAATCTAATCAAAATTGTTCTATATATACATAAAATTATATCCTTTAATGTATATTGTAACATGCTTTTATCAATAGACCAAAGGAAATGGATTAGTCTTTTGCAGCATGCTTGAAATAAAGTAACCCTAAGGCTCGATTTCGCTCGTGCAAAAGGAGACTTTATGGATTTAAATGCAAATGAATATTTAATCTATGATGCAAGCACAAATGAAAATGTAATCTATCCTATCTTGACTAGGACAAGATACATATCTCATCTAAACCAAGAGCACAATACTAAAAAGAGGAAACAAATAGTATTGAATTTAAGCTTATGATTGATATGAAAATCATAGAATTAGTTCATATGATATGAGAATTATTCATGCAAATATGCAATGGAAAAATCTCAACAAATAGTTACTAATATAACCATAAAATTTACTCAAACTCAATTACGAATTGAATTTAAGATCTAGTATTATATTAAAGGAATAGTTCTTCTAATATAACAATAGTTAAAACCAAAACAAAATTATAATTAAATGACAAACAATTACCATTAACTGCAATCAAGTTTTAGTTGTTCTAATATAACAATAGTTAAAACCAAAACAAAATTATAATTAAATGACAAATAGTTACCATTTTTCTCGAATCTGTCATTAAATTATAACTTAAATTTTTTCTTCTATATAAAGATATCTTTATGAAAATAAAGATTTAAATCAAAATTAAATTCACAAGAAAAAGTAACAACAAACTTACAAAGCATGCAATAGTGCAAATCAATGGAAACTTGTTATTAGGTTTAAATCACTATGTCTTTGTACAGGTCCTCATATCTGGAAGATCCTAGCAGAATCATCTTAGACCTTTTATAATTTCTCAACTCGAGTCTAATCCAACTATTAGCTACATAATTATGAATCGACTACAGAACTCAAAACAGAGAAAAGATGAAATTTTGGAAACAACCACTTAAGTAAACATATCTTCACAAATGTATATTTGTTTTCAAAAATTCACAATTGAGAAGTAAACTTTCCCATTATGCAGATGGGTTTTGAACTGTTTGGATAAATTCCTCTCAGTTTGTTTAAAAATCGATCTGCAAAATTACTTCCTGTAAAATCGTAACAACAAATATGGGAAATTATGCCTCTTTCATTGTTATCCCAAAGTATTGATTTTATGAGGAACCGACTCATGAAAAAGGTAAACCAACCCATTTTAGAAGTGAGTTTGCAGCGGTTTGAATAGATACTTCTTGATTTTCCAAAAACCACTTTACAAAATTACCTCTTCAAGATGGACAGGATTTTCAACTTTTCAAAACAAATTACTAAATTAGAATAATAATTCATTCTTTTCCATGGAGATTAAATTAACAATTAAACAATATGTAAATGAATAAGCAACAACAAATCTTCGTGGCTAAAGAAAATCTTCTAAATCAATTCATAAAACTAATTTCAATTTCAAATTTGTAGTCTTCACTTTTGCTGATTAAACAATATGTAAATGAATAAGCAACAACAAATCTTCGTGGCTAAAGAAAATCTTCTAAATCAATTCATAAAACTAATTTCAATTTCAAATTTGTAGTCTTCACTTTTGCTGATTTTTTGGGATAGAAAATCTTAAAATTTTCTTGAATTAATATTTTTAGGTTGTTCTCCATGCAAATAGTTTTCCAACTACTGCTTATTTTCCTCATTTCATTGAGTAAAACTCAATATATCACAAGTTAAGTCATCAAAACTAGTCTAATTTATAATCATTTCTTGACACTTTTATTAATTTTATTTTAATATATGTATTGTGTTTCATTTAATAATTTAATTTATGTTATAATTTCAAAATATGTATACATGAATTGCATTTAGAATTTAAAAAAAAAATTAAATCAAATTAAACCTTATAAACTTATATTTAACTTAATTAATTAAAAAAAAAATTATTTATATATTTACATATTTTAATGTTTAGGTGGTAAAATTGACCAAAATTTTGACCAAAGATATATTTCAAATAGTAAGTCATATTGAAGCTAACTTGAATTGTTGTAATGGTGAGAATAAAACTAAAGAAATAAATATATAAAAACAAAAATCCAAACCAATGAAAGTTTCACAATATAAACCAAACCAAAATATTTTAGAAAGTGATATTAATAAAATTCATATGGAGGCACCCATAATAATTTGAAAACAATATGAAGGGTGTTGTGACCACAAGAAGTACATGTAGGAGTTTGGGGTACTTTTTGTTGTTATTTTTATCATCGAACATTAAAAAAAAATTAGCACCTCTGAAATTTCATTTTGTACCATTTCATCAAGTACTGTATCTTATGTTTTGGTTTTCCTATTTATTTCCCTACAAATACTCTCTATACATAACCTTCTCAACGAATTCAACTTCTCCACTCCTAATTATTTTGTGATTTTCATAATCTCATAAAATAGAACCAAAATCATTAATTCTATATCCAATAAAATTATATTTGTTGTATTTTTCCTCAATATTTAATATATTTTCTCTATCAATATGGACAAATTATTCACAATTGAATGTCCTAAAAAAATCAGTAGTTTACCTTTTAACATGTACATGCTTTTGGAAAGAAAGAATACAAGAAACTTGAAGGTCTTATTTTTTTTAAGTAAAGAATAGTATCCACAACCTTTGCCAAAAACTATAAAGGAAATCCTACATGAAATATCATTCTCCTTGCATTCTCTATGATTGTCTTCTTTATCCTTTTTAAAAAAACACCTTCTTGTGATGTGATTGGAATCATATTTTCTCTATGAATTCCATGGTATGAATAGAAAATATCAAACTATTTGTTTTAGTATTCTCCTCCATTATATTATCTAAGACACTTCAACTTATTTACTATCTCATTCTCAACAAAATCTTTCCATTTCTTAAAATTATAAAAAATATCAAATTCATTTCTAATGCAATAAACCTAAGTTTTTATGATCACATCATCAATAAAAATAACATAATAATAAAATCCACCAAGATATGATACGTGATCCATTTCCATACATTTGTATCCACAAGATCTATCTTTCCACTCTTCTTTTTCTTCCCAACTTTTATAAATCTAACTTTCTTTTATTTTCCATAAACATGGTTCTCACAAAAATCCAAATCAACCTACTTCAAATTTACCAACAAATTCCTTGAGTGAAGAATTTGTATCCCCTTCTCACTCATGTTCTCACGTCTATGATTCCATAGTGTTTTATTCCTTATATAGAATCTAAATTAATAGAAGAGTGAACATTATAGGTACATAAACAAAATGTACCTATGTTCAATCCTTTTTTATTATAAACTATCCCTTGGCTACCTTCCATGAATTTATTGTAAATTTGACTACATAACCTTCACTTTCCAAATACCATACCAAAATTATATGTCTCTTAAAATTAAGAATGTTCTTCACCTCTTTAGGTCACCATGGGTTTTCATTCTCTAATTTTATTTGTATCTTACCCTTTTCAACAATTTTACATGGTTTATCATCACCTAAATAATCTTGTTCAATGTGACCTTGAACAAAGTCTTAAAAATATTCCCTATGGGGTGTGACATGAAGTGAATTCCATGATTCTACCACCAAAGAAACAATAATATTAAATAATTAAATAATTAAATCATCTTGCAACACACCATCTGCTACATTTTCTTTTTTACTATTCTCTTGTTATTGATCTCCTTGTTTTCATTTTTTACACCAATACTCTTTCTTCAAGTGTCCTTTCTTCCCAATATGTTAGAACTCCATACTAACTCTATATTTGTATCTTCCCTTATTATACTCTGGATCATTCTTTGGGATATTTCCTCTACCCCTTTGTGTTCCCTCATTCACCACATTCAAAGCATTACTTGATGTTTGACTTCTTCTTTTATGCTACATTTTCTCACTAAGGATAACACCAACAACATCACCAACACATATTCTACTGTTAGATATGCGACTTAATAATGAATTTTCTATGTTGACTACAAAATTACAATATTTACAAGCCATATTTCCAAAAACATAATCCTTGGGGGTTCTTATAAAAAACCATGATAAAGGGGGAATCTAATATTTGTTGTATCCCCACCCCCCTAGGACTTCCTTGAAAGAAAAGTTGGGGGGGGGGGGGAATCCCCCTCACACCCCTTCATTGGGAACTGAGATCCAAATGTGGTTGAAAACAGACCTTTCAATTACTAAGATAATCAAGATACACAACCAAGAAAGGTGAGATCATTTATGGGATTATCTAGCTGCTACAAGATATCCATTNACTTCATTTTAAACTAAGGGAATGAAGTTTTAATGGGTGCATTGATGCATGAAAAGAAAGACTTGATGGAGTCCTTACTAAAAATTGGCGTGTCACATGCTATGAGTCAAGGAATATTGAGGAGCGCGAAATTAATTATGCTACCCATGACTTGGAGATTGCATCTATTCTCTATGCACTAGAATTGTGCAGACATTGTCTCGTGGGAATAAAATATGAGTTGAGGATAGACCACAATGGTCTAAAATATTTGTTTGAGCATTTAAGATTAAATGCTAGAGACGTTAGTTGGATTTAATTTCTTAGTGAATATGAATTTCAGATAATGCATATTAAAGGTAAACAAAACAAAATGGTTGATGCGCTTAGTAGGAAGGTTCATGAAATGAATGATACAACTATTAGCATGTATAGTTTATGTTTAAATAGAATAATTATGAGAGTTGTAATTTAAAATCTTTACTATATACAAGATAAATAAGGCTTCCAACAAGATAATATATTTTTGAAATTTAACTATTGCAAGATGGAAAAGGATGTAGTCCTCTTATATAGGAACAAAGTGTATGTTATTAATTCTTAGGAGTTGAGAAATTCATTGTTTATGGGAAAACAAAGACGACCAATATTGAAGTGATTGAAGATATGTGAGGATATATGTGACGGAGAAGCCTTCCATGTGGGAATACTACCTACAATTGGTTGAGTTTACGTATAATAATGGGTATCACACATATTTGAAGATGAGTGTGTTTGAACCATTGTATGATATGAAATGCAACATGCCAATGAGTTGGGAATCGTGCAAATAGAGCAATTTTCGGGACAAATATACTCAACTAAATGTAAGAGTAAATGATAAATTCTAAACATAATTTAGAGTCTTCACATGGCAAGAGAAATAACTATGTGGACAAAGAAATATCACACATGGACTTAAGAGTGGGAGATCATGTCTTATTGAATGTGAAGGATACAATTTTTTTGCTAAAATTGGGTGGCTAACCAAAATTAGCAAAATTGTATTGTAAACCATTTGAATTATTCAAGAGGATTGACCCTATTAAACACATCAATACATTCCTTACATGCTTGAACATTCATAATTTGACTTAAGTGTCTTTGGTTAAAATGTTTGTTCCTAATCCTAACCACTTAATTGATTACACTATGATCTAGGTGTAGCGCAAGGGTGACTTCTAGGTCTAGAAAATGCACATATTGGATAAGAAGGTATGGTGCTCAAGAACCAAGTGATTGGCCTAGTAAAACTCCACTTGACCCGCTACAATCTTGAATATGCTACATGGGATCATGAGAATGCCATGTGGGAGGAATACCTACATTTTAAAAAATATTTGTAAGAATAATGAATGTACATTTGTGTATATATGCACTAAGGAAGGTGAAAAAGTAATGTGAATGGGAACATCATTCCCCTAGTTTGATCCCCATGTTATAATATGTTATGTACAAATGATATTTTAGGCTAGTGAGGTAGTATTTTTTGTGTCGGGATACTTGTGTATGTATGGGATGGAGTTCCTATGTGATATTATAATTAAGGGCCCCACCTCACCAAGGTCCTCTTTACCTCCCGGTCTTTGGATCTTCACATTCCTAGGCTGAAATGGCTCTTTAGTTCCCATTGAAACCCTTAAATGCATATAAATCCACAGGTCTCCTTCTATGAACCCCGCTTATCCAAGAAGGCACTAGGTGCGAGCCTCCCCTCCTCATGATCACCAATGTAACCACCAACTTAACCTGAAAAGGTGTTTCAGATTTTCTATTGTGTTTAGCGATTTCTATTGTGAGCCACCCGAACTCCCTCAATTCCCAAAACCCAGAAATGGGCTAACAGTCTCTAGCTCCTCCCTTATGATTCAATCGCATGACCTCCAGCCAAACCCTGGGGCCTCACTTATGAGAGCATCAGGATTTCATGACTTGTGAGTTCGTAATACAACTCTTCTCCCCTTTCTCGAAGTCTGAATTTGCGACTTCCTTACTACGGATCAACAGTCATGAAACTCCTACAATCTGACGGTCTAGATCACGTCAAGATTTCACGTATCGGGGATTCCTGAGAATAGCTTCCTCCACACTCCCGACTCTTGAAATGTTGATATTTCGAAACGCCCTATGAATCGCTCACACTTCTAAGGATGTAACGACTATTATCTCTCCGGGGCTTGTGAGTGTTGAAATACACTCAGCCTCATCCTCTCCGCTGATATACTAGATCCAATGATCCATGTAAAATCAATGTTTCTCCCTCTGAGAATTCCAACCGTCCATTCAGGTTCTCAAAGACTCCTATCCAAATAACTTGGTGTCTTTCATCCTAATATTTGTTTTGCTGCAAACTCAAAGGTTCTAAGTGATTCTTGCATGCACTCCTTCCATCCTTCACGATAATATTTGACTATTTGATATCTCCAACTCTGTGAACTCCTTGCGACAAAAGTTCTTCAACCACTGACTTGGTTGGAAAATTCTAAGACTTCAACCTAGCCTGCGCACACGTTTCACGACTCTTTGCTATATTTCACTTCTGTTGGTATAAGAACAACTCTATCTCTCTTGAGATTTTTTGAGATAAAACTCAGAATCTTGTCAACGCACTCCTTACGGACCCTCACTGCACTTCATGCAAGAATTCTCAGGACGAGAAGAAATTGAAACGTATTCTCTCCCTTTCACAGACTTCATACATTCAACATGAAATCATACACATAAGCATTGAAAAAAATGCATAACAGAACATAGAAGAAAACTGTAAACATACCATTCAATAGATGCAAACAATAACCATAATAACACCATGAAATTGGATCAAAGAATTCTCATATTTATTCAAGTGCTTATGTACATGGTTTTCTATAGCAAGAACTATCTACTCAAACAACTTCTATAGTCTTTGTTCTTCTCTTCTCTCCTACACTCTTGTTCTCTACATCTTCTACTCATACAATTGAGAGAATGAAAATACCATACATCCGAGGGATCTTTATTGAGTTTTCTCTCCAACAATATCTAAGCTATCTTATCGAATTTTAAGACTACAACTACTTTACATTTATTACATTAAATGCCTCCAACCGACAGATGATAGAAAACGCTCAATTTATGCATTACAATCCCAAAAACATTTAAGAACAATTATTTCCTCCCATCTATTACATTAATGTTTCATCTTTAAATTTCAAAACATCTTCAAAATGGGCATTGGTGCGTATCCGACTATCCTCTTGCACTTTCTTGTGATGCTCCTACATCATACTCCTCTGGATAAAAAATTCATGGACTCCTGTGCATGAGCTCTTGCATCGTTTGTTCATTTTTATGGATATCGTCTTCACTTTTCCAACTGGCATCTTCAATCGGTTGTCCCTTCCACTTTATCAAATATTCAAAATATGTCTTCCTCTGGGTCTTCTTAGCAACTCTATGATCAATGATCTTTTCCATCTGCGGATTTTGAGCTACAGGCATCTGTTTGACCCATTGAAATTCCTTCCGATTCTCTTCTCCTCCTGCTTCATATTCTCTGTAAAGATACATATCTTCTACATTGAATATGGGTGATATGCCCACATCATCTTGCAATTCTATCTCATAAGCATTTTCCTCAATTTTTCGCAAGATTTTACACGGACCTTTCTTCTTCATCTACAATGTATTATATATTCTCCTTGGGAACCTTTCTTTCCTTATATGTGCTAATACTAAATATCCCACTTCAAATTGAAGGTCTCTCTTGTGTTGATCTTCTCTTCGCTTGTATTACTGGTTGGAACTCTGCAACCTCTGTTTAATCTTACTGTGGAGATCCTTCATTTTTGTTGCAAAATATTCCACTGCAACACTTTTGAACTCATTCTTCTCTAAGTCTCTCAACTCAGATACTCCTCTTGTCTTCATTCCATACATTATCTGGAATGGGCTCTATCCTGTGCTCTAGTTAGGTGAGTCATTATATGAAAATTTATCTTGTGGGAGAATCTAATCCCACTAACTATGATGTCCAGCTACTAAACTCCTCAATAAGTCTCCCAAACTCTGATTTACTACCTCAGTTTGTCCATCTGTCTGAGGGTGATATGATGAGCTAAAATATAGATTTGTCCCCTGATTTTGCCATAGTGTCCTCCAGAAATGACCAACAAACTTGATATCCCTATCTAAAACAATACTCTTGGGTAAACCATGAATTTGAACAACTTCTCTGAAAAACAGATTTGCAATGTGTGTTTGTTTTATGACATGGAATGAAATGTGCCATTTTTTAGAATCTGTCGACTACCACAAATATGGAATCACAACCTCTATGTTTCCTTGGCATTCCTAACACAAAATCCATGCTTACCGCATCCCACGACCTCTCTGGTATTGGCAATCATTGATATAGCCCAGTATTTTGTCTTTTCCCCTTTGCGTGATGGAAAATTCTACATCTGTTCACAAACTTCTTGACATCCATCCTCATCCCTAGCCAATAATACAAATTGTTCAGTTCCGTAAATGTTTTATCATGGCCAAAATGTCCAACCAATCCTCCACTATGTTTTTCCTTCAAAAGGTTTTCTCTCATAGAACTCCTCAGGATACACAGTTGATTTCTTTTGAACAACAGTCCATCTTGAATCAAGTATTCAATCCATAGTCTTATGTCTCTCAAAAAAGGATTCTCACATGCTTCATAAGCATCCTTAAAATCTGAATGATCTTTATACATTTCCTTAAGGCTATCAAAACCTAAGGTCCTAACATGAAACTCCTGCAGAATCAAACATTTCCTACTTAATGCATCAACAACATTGTTAGCATTTCCAGAAATGTGCTTTATAACAAAAGCAAATTTCTGCATAAATTCAATCCATTTTGCATGTTTCTGGTTTAGTTTTTCCTGTCTGGTTATAAACTGTAAGGCCTGGTTGTGGCTATACAAAACAAACTCTTTTGGAACTAGGTACTTCCTCCATTTCTTCAAAGCATGTTACTAAAATTTGGTAGAACCAGAACTGGATGTCTAGTTATCTTCTCCTTCGACAACCTGAAACTTTTCTCTGCTTCCTCTTTCCAATGAAAACATTTATGTCTCTTCTTGACTATGTCCATCATTGGTGCACAAATTCCACTAAAATTCCTGACAAACTTTATGTATAAACTGGCTAGTCCATGGAATCTTCTGACTTCAAAGATATTCTTTGGTGATGACCACTCTTTGATTGCTTTTACCTTTTCAAGATCCATATTCAACTCATTTGAAGAGATCACAAAACCTAAATAAATGAGTTTCGTCTTCATGAAAGATGACTTCTTCATATTTTTCAACAAATTGTGTTGCTGCAACCTCCTCATTACTAGAGTTAAATGTCTCAAATGTTCTTCTTCAGTCTTACTAAAGATCAGTATATCATGAAGATACACAATTACAAACTTTCCAATGAAATCTTTCAAGACTTTTTTCATCAATATCATAAAATTACTCGATGCATTCATCAGACCAAATGACATGATAAGCGATTCATACAACCCTTCATTGATCTTGAATTTTATCTTCCATTCATCACCTTCCCTCGTTCTAATCTGATGATTTCCACTCTTCAAATCAATTTTTGAAAAAAAAAATCTCCACTCAAGCAATCCATCAAGTCATTCATCCTCGATAAAGGAAATATATACTTGATGGTAATTTTTTTTATAGCCCCCGAGTTTGTACACATTCTCCATCCACCATCTTTCTTCGAACTTAACACTGTAGGTACAACACATGGACTCAAGGTTTCTCTAATCAACCCTTTGTCCATCAAATCCTATACTTGCCTATTAACTTCTTCATTCTCCTATGGTGTCAACATGTATGCTTCTTTGTTTGGTAAAATCTCTCCTGATATAAGGTAAATGTGATGGATTATACTTTTGATGGGTGGCAATGAACAAGGTAAATCGTACACCACTATATCAGCAAAATTATCTAGCATTTCTTGAATCTCCTCAGGTAGATCATCTATTGAGGTACTGGTCAAGATGACTCTAGTTTTTCTCACCACAACAAACTGCATTTCTTCATATTTCATTACTTCATCCAGAAGTTCCTTCCCACTCATGACAAGTATAGTATTTCTTTTTTCTTCTTTCACCTTCTTGTCCTCAATTGGCATAAACATATGCATCCTACCATTCTTCTCCAAGGTGTATGTGTTCTTTCTTACATCATGAATAACATTTATGTCATATTGCCAAGGCCTCCCCAAAAAAATATGACAAACATCCATGGGAATATAATCACATAACATCTCATCTATATATCCCCCTATCTTGAATTCAACTAAACATTGTTTAGTGACAGTTACCTGATGTCCTTTTTGCAACTGCTAAACTTTGTATGGGCTTGGATGTGCAACTGTCTCCAATTCTATCTTTTCTACCATCTCTGTGGATACTAGATTACCCATACTTCCACTGTCAACTATCACCTTGCATACCCTATCCTTGGTCTTGCAAGAAGTTCTAAACAAACTGTTCCTCTAGACTGGATTCTCCATCTCTTTCTCTAGCTTCGAGACAATTTTCCTCATCATCAAGAATCTTCCACCTTCTACCTTGACATTTCTCCTTTGCACTTTTGAAATGTGAGCTTCTCCTCCTCCATCTCTTTTTCTAGTGGGACATTCAAAATATTTGTGTTCGATCTTTCCACAGACAAAACACTTTTTTTCACCTCCTCTGCATGTTCCTCTTCCTCTTGCTCAAGGAAAAGTGTTCCTATTAGCATACTGGCCTCCTTGTGAGCTTCCTCCCCTTTCTGGGGGGTTATGAGGTTTATTTTCTTCATCCGTGGTCTTTTGTACTCTGTCATGGGCAATTGCTTGGCCTCTGCTCTGACTTCTACCTCCGCCCCTTTGACCTTGCTTTCAGGCCAATTTCACTTCTTCCTTTGAAGAACTATGATAAGCATCTTCCACAT
>JASDQU010436829.1:37299-49998 GCA_032191745.1 Picea mariana
AGGAACTATGAATGGGACAACTCATGTGGGGGAGAGTGTTACTAGGTGACAGTACCAAAATGCAGCAAAGGTATCGGTACTACAGATTTGTATGTAGGAGCCCTAAAGGTGAACGTCATAGGGTGTGATTGGGAGATGCAATTGATATTCAGAGGGAATGATTAACTTCTAGTGTCAAACATATACCTGAAGGGGTTTCACTATTTGCGATGATCAAGTACATGTACACATTAAAACTAAATACCCGACGTGAACAATATCTTATGATAAAGAACATATAACAAATTTTTGATAAATTTGAACATGATCATGTGTACCTAGGCGTGATGTGAGAAAAATGATCCCTTGGGGCCAACTGCAGATGGTGACCTGGGGAATGTGACTCTGTAGATGGCGAAACCATCATCCCATGGCTAAAGACGGATCGGAAGACAGAGGCTCTGGGCTTCTGTAATTGAGTGCAAAATTTTGGAAAAGGGGACTATATATGGCTGGTGGGCCCACAATGGCACCTCATTTGTAGCTGGCACTTGAGCTTTAGAGATTTGGAGATTATGGGAGCTCAAGCCGATCGATCTGGGAGTTGAAAGAGTCAGGTTAGTGTTCCCATCCTCCTACATAGTATGAATTTACTAGGTTTGAGTTAGGAGTCGTACATATGGTCGTACAAGTGTAGGTTTATGGGTGGTCCCACTAATGTGTGCCTGTTAAAAATATAGTTGTGCACTGTGTGCAACTATTTCTCAAACAGTTGCTCATTAGTGTGCAATTGTGTAGCGAACGGGTGTGCACCAATTGGTGTGACATATGTGCATTGATGCGCAGTTGTTTCTCTGAAACCTACACATTAATGCGCAACTATGCAAGGAATAGGTGCGCATATGTGCACACTTGTGGGGGTGAAAGCCACGCACTGGAGGTGAAGCTAAGGGTTGTTGAAATTTTGAAATTTTTATGTTTTTGATAAATGATGAGGGTTGACCAAGTGTTTCTGTGTGGATGCAGGTGATCATCTTGTGATAGGAGAGTCACTATGCCAACCCACTGGAGGGAGTGAGACCGGGAGCACCTCTGAGAGGCGGTGAGAGAGAAGCCAGGAATTCAGAGACACTTGGCAGCCTGTGGGTTGCTCAAGTTCTTCGAGTGCCCGTTGATACCATCGCGGGAGTTCCTGCTTCACTATTTGATATCCATGTGGAGCGTTGATCTGCAGTGCTTCATTGTGAGGGGGAAAAAAATGACACTCTTAGCTATGGAGGATGTATACTTTCTCACAGGGCTCCCTTTCCGAGGAATGGACCTGACTGTTGACCCCCAGTTGTCGAGGGATGTGAGATTGATAGACTTGGCATGATGCTACTTCTCAGGGCCAAACCCAATGTCGGGTTCAGTTATATGTATCAAGTTTATGGATGATCTCTTAGCTCATTGCATCACGGCCATGGTGGTGAGGATCTATGGATCCTTAGAAACTTAGTCGATCTCAGAAGGTCAGCTGAGGATTGTGGAGAGGGTCCTATATGGGGACTTTTTTTCTGGGGGATGATGTTGCACTGTAGGATGATGGGGCATATTCCCTGGTGTTAGACCACTGACTCTAGTGAGTTTTAATTTGGGTCCATCCTGATGGCATGGTTTCTGGAGAGGGTCCCATGTTATGCCCCAGGATCTTGTTGGCACCTTCAAGGCTACAAGAGCCATGATTGATGTGGTGGGCCCAGGTGTTGGTGCATCACATGGGGGAAGAGGTTTGCCACTACTTCATAGCCACTGTGGCACATGTGCGGCATCATATGCCACAAGTGATACTAAGGTATCCATACGGTGGGATGGACTATCGGCACGACCCTGACATGGTGTTGCCTCCTGGAGAGGTCTGGGACCAGAGAGGTATGTTTGTGTATTTATGTTTTATGATTTTGATAATGTAGCATATGATTATGTATATATGCATGTTGAATCTACCTTTGGTTTTTGTGTTTGTAGATGTGGGGGCCCAAGGTTGTGAGGGTGATATGGTCTAGGAGTCGTCTCGCCAGGGGCCAGTAAAGTCATCGTGAGTAGAGCCGCAGGTAAGACAACGGTGCCAGAGAGATGATGATAGTGTTGGGCCATCCCATGAGCTGAGGGCAGTCCAGAGGTGCAAATTTGATGACACTGGTGCTAGACCAGCACATGAGCCGCGGGTAGAGACCAGAGCG
This sequence comes from Picea mariana, assembly GCA_032191745.1. Taxonomy (NCBI): domain Eukaryota; kingdom Viridiplantae; phylum Streptophyta; class Pinopsida; order Pinales; family Pinaceae; genus Picea; species Picea mariana. The sequence goes on from JASDQU010436829.1 coordinate 39,501, forward strand.
GGGATGGAGGACCTTTGTAGTTGATTCGAAGAGGTGCTTCAAGGTGTGTTAGAGGGCAGTGGGCTCACCTCTAGGACAAGAGGGTCCTGGAGCGATGTGTGGGTGTACCCGCACAGTGGTGGAACTTGATCTGTCAGGTATCTGTAGCAGGGGTAGCGATGACTAGTCGAGTACCCCCTAGACCTAGAGGACTCCCAACTAGTGGGGCACCTCCAGCTGACAGAGGACCTAGGGGGGGAGCTCTAGGGGCACCCTGAGTGTCATTGTTTTGTATTTATATAGGCTTTAGATCCCATTTTGTACAGGGTAGTTGATACCCTTTTTGTATTGGTTAGAGGGTACCCATTTTGTACCTATAGGGGTGAGGGGACTCACTGGTCTATGGTTGATGTATATTTTTTAGTTTTTAAACATTTATGACACTTCGGCGGAAATATATAGATATATGGATACATATCTTTTGGCTCTTTGTTATGTCTACATGTGTTTATGTTTTTGATGGTTTATGATGTCTAATCTATATGTTGTGACCAATGTATGATGTTTATGTATATGGGATGATGTGTTGATGTGAAAAATGTCAATCTAACACTAGGTTAGCCCTATTATCTACTATTTGATTAAATTGTCATGGAATATGTGTAAATGTAATTGAATCAAAGTTTTGAGATAAGAGTCTAAATTGCAGGTATTTGCGAAAGAGGCAAGGATCACGGACATGATATAAATTGTTGAGTTGTAGGACAACAAGCTGGGAATCTAATAAAACGCTAAGGTGATGAATGTGGCAGTGACTAGCCTCGTCGAGGAGACCAATGATGATGGTTTACTCTGCTTGGTTGTTGGTGGTTGAGCCCAAACATATGCCACTAGAGAGGAGAAGTTTATGTGAGGGGGTATAGAGGGCCCAAGTGCCTGAAGCGAGGTTTTGTTTCCAGCGGCTAGCACCATTAGCATAACCGATGTGGTAGGCCAATGGAGGATGCATATGTCAATAAAATGGATGGTAGATAAAATATGAGGAGTGGAGACGAAAAGGAAGACTAAAAAACTCTAAAAATGTGTAAAAAGAAAAATCCTAGCATAGAATGGATAAGCTCAGGCATAAAACTTCTTTAATTAGAACTCGTTGACGAGTTCTTTGAGAGGATATCCTTCTAGAGAGGCCGATATGTATGTGCCTTTAGTGAGGCAATGTTGTACAATGTAGGGTCCATGCCATAATGATTCGAATTTCCCATGATCGAGATTATCGTGGGCGATGTTGTAGGCTAGGATGAGATCTTGTTTGTTAAATGAAAGAAGGTTGACATGGCAGTCAAAGGTGGATTTGGACCATTTTTTAGTTGTCTCATTGTTTGGTAATGAAGACCAAATATCTTCATCTAGTGACTCTAAGGTCAGCAAGTGCTACTCCATTGGAGTAGTTTTAGGTAATAGATTGATGGTGGTGTGTAATGTAGGAATTTTGCACTCGATGGGGAGGGTGGCTTCGATCCCATGGACGAGATGAAACATTGTAAAAATGGTGGAAGTTTTGACTATGGTGCAATAATCCCATAATGTTGAAAACAACATATGATGCTAGTTGGTCTTATGTTTGTTGACGATATGTTGTAGCATGGTTTTGAGGACTTTGTTGACAGCCTCAACCTGTTTTTTGGACTGAGGGTAGTATGGGGAGGAAAAATCATGTGAGAAGCCTAACTTTAAGGATATATCTGTGAAGATATCATTCTCAAAGTGTTTTCCATGATCGGATACTAACTGGAGTGGAATTCTGAAATGGGTAATGACATGGTTGAATAAAAAATGCACTGATGTGTCAGTGGTATTGTTGAAGGTAGGCATGTATTTGGCCCATTTGGTGAAGTAATCTACTGCCATGACGATGTACTTGTTTCCATTACTAGATGAAGGATTGCAAGTCATGAATTCTATGCCCCATTTGTAGAAGTGGTCAGCAGTGATGAATGGATGTAGTTGAGTGGGTGGCGCTCATGTTTTTTTTGCATAGAGCTGGCATTTGTCACATTGCTTGACAATGTGGATGAATTCATGAAACAGTGTGGGCCAGAAGTATCCTACTTGGATGATTGTTTTGGTAGTGGACATACCTGAGAGGTGGCCATAGAAAGTGTCATTGTGGCAATCGTTCAAGACTCTGTCGGCTTCGTCGATGATCGAACATCAACGGAGGATAGTGTCGACCCCATGTCGGTATAAGACACCACTAATGAGGAGATATCAAGGGGCCTGATGGTGAATGTGTCGATGATCATCTCGAGAGAGATGAGACCCGAAATTCTATGTCTGAAGGTAGACGAGAAGGTATCCATACCATGGGTCGTCCAAGGGGATGAAGAAGAGGTGTTCGTTGGGAAAATCTGTATTGGAAGGTGAAGCTTGAGCGTCTAAGGGAAACGCCATGATGAGTTCGGTGAGAACAAGTGATTTCTTTCTTTTCAGAGTTGAGAACTCTAGGTCATATTCCTAAAGGATGATGATCCATCGGGAAAATTTGTCATTAACCTACCGTTGATTAAGAAAGTACTACATGGGGTTAGAATATTCTATGAATTTGGTAGTGCAAAGCAGGATATAGTGGTGCATTTTCTAAACTGCGAGGACAACTGCGAGGTCTAATTTCTCATCATGATTTTATTTCAGGGGTGGTCCTGAAATATTTTTACTAATGTAGTAAATGACATGTTCTCTCCCATCACCCCTTAGTTGGACGAAGACTCCTGCTACTGAGATGGCTGAGGCTGATAAGTAGAGGATGTAATCATGATCATATTCTGGGGGACTAATCAAAGGGGCATTGGATAGGACCACTTTTAAAACATCAAAAGAAGTTTGAGCATGTTCATCCCATCGGAATGGGATATCATGATTCATTCGGAAGAGGAAACCATGCACGAGAGTGGCGTAATCTGGGACAAAGCGATGTAAAAAGTTATCTTTTCCCTGTAGGCTCTGTAGTTGGCATAAATTCCAAGGTGGTAGAATTTCTATGATAGCTTGGACCTTGAGGGGGTCCATCATGATGTCGTGTTGGGAGACAATGAACCCAAGAAGGCGTCTGGCGGTGATGCAAAATAAACACTTAAGGGGGTTCAAGAGGATATTGTATTGGTGACACCGTTGAAAAATGATGTGTAATTCATCTAAATGTTGGTTTTGTTTCTTAGATCGAGAAGTGAGGTTGTCCAAGTAAGCGACAATGATGCGAGAAAGATCATGGAAAACATAAGTCATGGCCCATTGAAACGTAGCATCTATGTTTTTTAGTCCAAAAGGCATGACACGATAAGAAATAGTACCCCATGGGGTAGTAAAAGTGGTTTTATACTGATCTACTGGATGGATTTGGATTTGATTGTAGCCGAAGAGCCCATCCATGAAGGATAATGCCTCATGGTGGGCACAGTCATTGATAATTTGGTCGATGAAATGGGTTGGAAAGTTTTCTTTGGGACAAGCATGGTTGAGATCGCAAAAGTTGATGAAGACATGAATAGTGCCCTGTTTTTTTTTCATGGGGATGGGGTTGGAAACCCATGAGGTATATGCAATGGGGTAAATGAACCCAGGAGTGTGTAACTTGTCAATTTTGTCTTTAATAGCTACAACTTCGAATGGGTGAAGTGGGTGCTACTTTTGACAGACTGGGGTGATGTCTGGCCATGCATCGATACAATGTTTGACTATAGAGGGATTGAGGTCAGACGTCTCTATATATGACCAAGAAAAAATATCCTGGTATTCCTCGAAGAGAGCTTTGTAAGTTGTGAGCTCCTCAGGGGATCATGCGGTGCCAATGGTGATTTCTTCTATGATTCATGGTTTGATAGAAATGTCGATCTTGATGGTGGGGGAGATATTGGCCATGTTTCCTTCCTCAAAAGCATCTGGGGAAGGGATAGGTTTGTTGAACCAGTCTATATTCCCTGAAGGAATAAAATCCTTGTTTTTGATTGCACATATGGAGGCTTCTCTAGGATTTCCAAAGGCTTCCTGTGAGAGAAAAATCTCTTGGTGATGGAGTGCATTCCATGGGCAATAGATGATTCCTCTAGGATATCTTTGTCACAGTGGAAAATGAGAGAATACAGGGGATCTGGGGAGGTGACATGGGTGACTATCACAATGTAATTCTCCTCGGGTGGTGAATATGTACAGGGGATATCGCAAACAAGGTGCAATGTCCTTCTTGACATAAACCAAATGTCCAGACATTGTGGGTGATAAACTATGGTAGGGGGTAATATTTCTTATGGGAAATGAACCAAAAAATTGGGAGGATTTGGGGGAATATCCTCAAACAGTCTATCTATGAACCATGGAGGGTTAGGAAGTGACTCAGGTTTAGGGGATGTGATGTGTAAAGTATATAGAGAGGGCAGGACTAGTGGTGAGGTGGTCAGACATGGTTGAATAAGGTTCGATTGATGACCTAGGTATGCCACAATCAAAGGACACTGATATGTGAAATGAGAAAGTGATTCACAAAGAGAACAAGGGCATCTCATCCGTTCAGTGACTGAGGAAGAGACATAATGGATTTCGGTGACATGAGTACCAAAAAATGGTGGAGCAAAGGGATCAAACTTAATATGAAGTAAATCATTTCACCAGAGTAACTTTTCTCTCAAATTTGAATTTTTTTTCCTCTTTTCCATAGCTCGGAATTGTCCCATTTATAGCATTTAAATGGAACTGAAGGGCTAAGTCAGAATGTTTCCAGTATATGGAAGGCCAAGGATCATAGATCTCCTATCGTGGCATGGAAGCATGACACCATTTTTCATTTGTGGGCAAAAATATCGATGTACATGGGCTATAGTGGTGAAACCTATGTATACGCATGATGTATAGTAGGCAAGGTGCATACATGTGGAAAAAATGTATTTTTTAGCTCTGGACTTTTTCAAAAAGGGATAAAAATTCTGCATAGGGAAATGGAAAAAGGCCCTCTGTGAAAGATTGCATAGGGTGAGGCAAATCTTTCTATAACATATTCCCCCTAATGTGTGAGGTCATAGGAGTATCTGTGATGGAAAAAATACATTATAACAACCCATAAGTGGAGTGATGGGGAACCAGTTGGAAGAACTAGTTGCTAATTACATTTTTCACTGACTCTACATACATGGGTGCCAATCTAAATTACACTGCAGATCCATGTGAAATATACCAAACAATTGTCTATGGCCATGAATAGGAAAATAAAAATGTGGTTACATGCCAAAGGATGTCATAGTCACGAAAAAGGCCCAGTAGCACTAGTCTCAAAATCAATCTGAAGATATCTTTATACAATGGAGTACAATCTGATATCTCATGATCATTGAATTCATAAAGGTATTGGTCTAATGAAAAGAAAGCAACATCTCAGGAACGTTGCGGCCACATACTAATGTATTCAAGTCTTCTACACAATCCGCCAAAGGTGCAAGTCTGCATCATGTGAATAAAGAAGTTGAGGTTGAACACAATGAGACATCGTTTTATTAAAGGTCATTGAGGTATACCATTAAAAAATGCGAGATAGCCTACCGATAATGAAAGTAGGTATCAAGGCAGCGAGTACATTCTTACAAGTGTGAATAAAGGAGTTGGGGTCGAACACTTGAAGAATCTGTCAATCAGGAGACATTGATGTATTCACAACTGTCGATGGTGAGAGAACCTTCCACTAATAACTGCAAGCCTCAAGGTACTCATAAGACTCTAGGTCTCGTTTCCAAAATAGATGAGTTGAATTCGATGGAAGGAGACTCGGTGAAAGGAGAGCATTAAGGCATCTCTCATCATTCAGCATGAGAGATAAAGAAAGAGCTTCGGAATTTGGAGGAAATGAGATGAAGAACATATTCACGAACCAAAGACCTTGTGCATCTTTCGTGTGTGCCAAGTGCAAGCGATACACGAAAAAGACCCTTTAAATATCATCCAATGAGGAAAACTGCTAACAAAGGTGAGGAAACCACTAATAAGGATAATGGCATTCAAGACATTGCACGAATCCCAATATGTGAATATATGTCTTGCCATCGAACACAAGGGAAACCACCCAGTCAATGACCAATGATGAAATGGCGACTATTGGTTTCAAGGTTACCTATTAATGATGAAAGTAGGACCAGGGTGTGAGATAGGACAACAGTATCATGTGATTTTGAGACAAACTAAGGGTATGGATAACATGAAAAGTCAATAATTCTGAGGAATGGTCGACACTGGTTGATAGACTTCCTTTGAACAAGAGCATGAGACATATAGAAGACTCTAGTAGCATAGACTCAATGATGAAACCATAAGATGCAGGAGGCATCAATGAAATTCTCCATAGGGACTAAAAGAGTAACCAGTCAGTAGAGAAGACTCTATGTAACGAGTTGAGCTTCCTAAGGCCATGCTAAACCCAAAATTATGATGATAAATGGACTCAATAACTTTATGCTCTGTTCAAAGGAGACATGATTGTTGCCAATATAAGATAATACTCCCATCCCACCCATATTTTATTTTATTTTCATAGACAAATGAATTCTATGATACAGAGGAGGAAACGAGTGTCGCAAGTAAGAAATACTAGTTCCAACTATGGAACATACCTATGCTCAATGCAAGGAGATGCATGCGGGAGATGGACACTCAGGCGAATATTCCCTCCTAGGTATAGGGTGTCAAATTGCAAAGGATATAAATGAGACTCTTCTTGGTTGAGGATGAAAAACTGTTGAGGCAAATGGTTTATAACGCAAAGAAAGAACTGACTATAGGCTCAATACTGCAAGCAAGGGAATGAGATGCAATCACAACTTGATGCCAAAAAATATCCTTTTTCATGATCTTTAGTCTACTTGGTGTGAAAAATGGATAAACTTGTACCAAATAAATGTCCTTTCAAATCCAATTTACGAGTGTGAAAGAGACAAGTTCACTCAGCAATATTTTTTCTTTTTGGACACGAGTTGGAAAAGAGATTAAATTAGACTCAGTTGGGAGTCCTCTAAGTATAAGGCAACATGTTTATGAGTGAGAAATGAGGCTCAGCATAAATTCATGTATTAGCTATAAGGGACTCACGGTCCTATGGAAAAACATCTCTGCATGGGCACCGAATGAAGCAGAGGATCTAACTAGGGCACCCATGTTGGGTAAGTCTCTACCACTTGATAATGCCACATCTTATAGCAGATGGAAGGTTTTGTGTCGCAACAAATGGGTTTGTACCTAAGGCATATGAGTGAAAATTATAGGACAATGAAAAATTGCATGGTGGAATGGATACATATCCTATATGTTGAGTAGTAAAAATACCTGCACGTGGTTACGAATGACCAACATAACATTGAAATCCGCAAGAATCCCTGGTAAAATATACAAAATCCAACTCAATCCACTACTATATTAGTCCATAAGGCAAACAAATGGCTCAAAACTATAGAAAGTGGGTAAAAAATGCTATAAATAGTAACAAAACCAAAAATTACTATGCCATTTGGATTTTTTACCCAAATAGTGAAAATTGGACCAAAATACCTTCAATCCTAAACTGGTGATTGCAGGAGCGTCAGGCGACAAACTCCAAAACCGTCTGGACCAGGTAATTCCTCTTCCCCTCCTCTTCCTTTCTAGTGGATTAAATTTTTAAATTAGGTTTCAAATTTTGAGTAAATTAGGGCACAAATTGAGTAATTTGGTGTACATGGGCTACCAGTCATCGGGTCTCATATACGTGAGGTTATACGCGACTTTGTAAAATACAGGGCATGTATACTCAGCCCTATACATGACTGTAAATGAAACAAATCACATACAAGTTTGTAATCAATGATTTCTATGTTTGCTAACTCAAAATTTGACTTTTCTCTAGCAGGATGGTGCTAGAATGGAAGGAAAGGGAGCATGAGGAGGTAGATGTTGTTGTGGATAGAGATCCGAGGGCCGAAATGGCCTTAAAAAGATGTGTCTTGTATAAATTTTGGGCACTCAAAGGAATGAGATCCCATGTGAGGTTTCTTGAGATGCTTGTGTATTACTAGGATCCTGACAGTGAGAGCTTCAACCTCGATGGGAAACCATTAAGGAATGAAGTCGAGGATATATAATTTTTTACTAGGTTATCGCGTCGGGGTGAGGTGTTGAACCTCGAATCCCAAGGAGTTGGGAGTGGTATGAAGATAGAGGAGTACATAGACACTCATTATGTAGCAGGGACCCCAAAAGTCGGGAKTCAACTCCCCATCTGAGCGATAAACAATCTCAACCTCAAGATTGTTGTCCTCATGTTGACCAGGATCAYAGGATCGGCRTCATTGCACCAAGCATTGAGGTCGCTCATTTTCTATGTGGTAGAGTTCTTGAGACCCACAGTATAMCTCACTATTGGATAATATGAAGAGCCAGTTATAGAGTGCAAACASGGTAGCAAGAGGAACTTCGGGTTTGCCTCTATCTTATGTAGATTTTTCTTTGAGTGGGTTCCATGTTTGGGACCTAGACTCGATATTCTTCTGAGAGGATGTCACGATCCATCCATGGCACGGTGGACCAAGGTAATGAGATGGCAGGGGGGAGGTAGGGTTCCCAGACCCTACAACGAGGATTTCTTCTACTAGTGGAGACGACAGGCCATTTCTCTGGATGACTAACCCTATGTAGGGATCGACTTCAAAGGGGACCCTGACATGCCACTACCACCAAGGACCACCTACGGGGACACAAGTATGTCAAATGTTTTTAAATATTTCAATTTTTTTTATTTTTGTATAGTAAAAAAACAATATTTTTGGATGATTCTTAATTACTCACTAGACACTTGTGTGACACAAACGTGGGTCCAGGACAGTCGGATAGGCTTCCTTGACATCGTCAAAGGAATCAGGGAGATGAGGTGGTGGTAGGAGAAGCAGAGAGAGTCCTTCAAAATGTGCAGGGAAACTTGTCTCATTTGGATCATAGGATTCCAATGGTTCAATTAGAGGATATGTCTAAGGCCATGGCAAGTGGTTGGTGTGCCCAGAGCTTGGGTATGACTCTTTCAGTGTCTCGCAAATTCCATAGTTTGCTATCATGACACACATTCGGTGTCATAGGTGTAGATGTCATGGATATTTTATTATCAGCTGTATATGTGTATTGAGGGTGTTAGCCCCAATTTTGTACTATAAACACCATATTTTTTGAAATATATATAAAACAGGGATCTTCGGCTTTACTTATAATACAATTTGTACATTGATGAGATGGTTTTCTTTGCTTTATTTATGTGACAAATGCCAATATAAAACGAAATTAACATAAGCATCGGATACATAATTAGAACTCCTAGGTATGTGATAATAAGTAATAAAATCAAAATATCGTTCTAAAATTCGTACCTGTAGGAATCATCGGAGTAAATTAGTATCACGGATGCGGTAACTGTTTCTCAACTGACATACTACTAATTGGGAATCTAGGCGAACCTCTAAAGAGTGAATACCATGTGATATAGCATCATGCAAAAGTTCTATAATGTCTCTATATTCGGCCACATTATTCATGGATGGCCCTAGGAATATGCCACCTGAAGACACCAGTAGACCCTCAGGTGAGTAAACCACCCAAGCGGTGGAAGCCAAGTTCCGTGTATGACGACTAGCTCCGTCTGTGAATCCTAGGTAAACCAAAGACTTTGTTGACATCTACCAACCAAGGGAAAACTCGATAAGCAAGTTGAAGATGAAAAAGAAAGGTAAAATATATATACACTAAAATACATTAGTATACAAAGATTTATGCCCAAGCCTGGGGCTCAAGCATAATATCTTTTCAAGTAGAGCCCATTTCTGGGCTCGGCCAACATATTCCATTCATAATCTTCTAACTCATAGGATCTTTTTTCTAATACACATCGCATGATATAAGGACCATGCCATAAGGGTTTGAACTTGGCTGCCACCAGTGGTTATTTGGATTGATCATATAAGAGGACCAAGTCACCCTCAATGTACAACTAAGGACAGATAGACTTATTGTATTGGACCTTGACATGTCTTTTATTTGCCTTGATAGTCATAGAGGCATCTCGACATTGCTCATCAAGTCTCTCTAGGTGCACAAGGCATCAGTTGAGATCGGAAGTGTCAAATAGGAGTGCGACTGCCAACTTAAGAGAAGGGATTTCGCATTCAATAGGTAATATCGACTCCACACCATGTACTAACTGGAAAGGGGAAAAATCGATGGCAGTCTTGATCGAGGTTCGGTATGCCCAGAGTACGGTATATAGCATAATTTGCCAGTCAGATTTACTATGGATGACAATTTTCTACAAAATGGTTGTTATAACCCTAATTTGCACCAAACATGCTTACCTAGCATCAAGCCATCTCAGATTCCTTCTTTTCCAAAACACTACTGAACAACTCTTCTTAAAAACCCCTTTTATAAAGGCCCACATGCCCTGCTCCATTACTGAACATGTGTACACACTAGCTGA
>JASDQU010436829.1:63524-74403 GCA_032191745.1 Picea mariana
TGACCTGAACAAAGCCTGTCCCAATGAAAAATTCCTGACACCTTTCATCGATCAGATTCTCTATGAGTCTGTGGGAAGCGAAGTGTTTTCTTCCATGGATGGATTTTCAGGGTATAACCAAATTCAAATTAAACCTGAGGATCAACACAAGACAACATTTATTTGTCCTTGGGGTACTTTCGCGTACTGGAAAATGCCTTTCGACCTTTAAAATGATGGAGCAAACTTCCACTGTGCTATGACCTTCACGTTCGATGATGTAAAGCATATAGTTGAAGCTTACCTTGACGATCTTGCTGCTCACTCTCGTAAGAGAGAAGATCACTCTACGCACCTTCAACTTGTTTTTGAAAGATGTCGTTACTATAGAATCCGGTTGAACCCTCTTAAGTGCATATTTTGCGTTAGGTCTGGTCATATTTTGGGACTTCTAGTGTCTAATACTATGATCATGGTGGATCTGTTAAAGTTTGAGGCAATACTATGATTTCCTCCCCCACGCACTATTCAAAAACTTCAAGTTTTACAAGGGAAAGCTAACTTTTTACATCGGTTTATAGTAAACTATGCCAATATTACTAAGGGTTTCATGCATCTTTTGAAGAAGGACACCCCTTTTATCTATGATGAGCGAACCCAGGAGTTCTTTGATGCTTTGAATAAATCCTTGGTATCGATGCCTCTGTTGAAGTCTCCTAACTACAATAGAGATTACTTACTTTATATCACCACGTCTAAGGATATGAATGGTATGGTTTTGGTTCAGGTGGATGATGAGCACAGCGAGCATGTCATCTACTATCTTAGTCGTTCCTCAGCTTAATTATTCTCACGATGAAAATATAGCTTTGGAAGCCATTCACATAGTCCAACATTTACGTCATTATATATTGCTTTGTAAGACTATTGTGGTTGCCGATGTAAATACATTTCAATACGACCTTACCAGGTGTATCACAGGGGGAAAATATAATAAATGGATTGTCATTTTACAAGAGTTTGATCTCGATTTCGCTTCTGCGAAATCAAAGAAATCACTAGTCTTCATGGAGTTAATATCCGACTTTCCACAATTAGATGAGGATGTTATCCATGTCGATTCGTTTGTGAATGAACACATTTTCCTTGTCTCGTCGTCTGACCCCTGGTATGGAGACATCGTTCTCTATCTTCAAACCTTGAATTTCCCTCAACATCTCTTGTGAGATGACCGATGATGTGTATTATACCAAGCTAAGAATTACACTATCATCGACGAAACTTTGTATCATCGAGGAATAGACAATATATTGCATCATTTTTTAACTCACGAGGAGACCAAGTTTGTTCTAAATGACTGCCGCAGTGGGGCTTCTGGTGGTCATCTATTCGGTCTTGCGACAAACTAGAAACTTTTGTGAGCTGGTTATTTCTAGCCATCTATCTTTAAGGATTATATTGAAGCGGTTAAGAAGTGTCACCCCTGCCAGGTGTTCACTTAGAAAATGTGCTCGCATCCATCCCCTCTTCACCCAGTCATTACCATCCGTCCCTTCACCAAGTTGGGGGTGGACTTCATGGATTGCAACCCAACTTCGGTTGGGGGGAACCAATGCATATCATGGCCATCGACTACTTTACTAAGTGGGTTGAGTCCATGCCTACAATTAGATCCGACAGGAAGACTGCTGCCTTCTTCGTATTCAATCAAATTATCGCCTGGTTCAGTATCTTGAGTGACATTGTCATTGATCATGGCAGTCACTTTCAAAATGAAATTATGGAAGATCTAGCATCTAAGCTGGGGTTTAAACATGGTCATTCTTCCCCTTATTACCCCAGGAAAATGGACAAGTAGAGGCCATCAACAAGTCTCTCAAGACCATTGTTACTTTTTACGATCATCCCATGCGTAGACCCCCATTACTCATATGTAAATACAAGGCTCAAGAGATTAAGTTGACGTACCTTATTCTTCATGTTTGATGTCGATCATTTTTCACGCTTGGTCATTCTTTGACTGCAACTCTCCTCCCAATGATGACTTGCATTCACTAAAGAAAAACAAATAACTCCACATGCATTTGATCTATGAACTAACGGGTTAGAGATTTAATCAATCATACAATCAATATTCCAATAAAGACAATCTCATGTGGTGGGACAGGAAAGTAAATTCTTTTATTAACTTCATAATGATACCTTACAATAATAAAGTCGGCTACTGCTCCTCGACCTGGTCCTGGGCTCTTCTTCCACTGTCTTTCAATTGCTTTTCTCTATAATTCTCTTTGCACAAGGATGGATAAAGGTTGGGACAAAGGGAATGCTCAATCAGGTATAATTTCTTTACTATGATTCTCCTCCTTTCAAATGGGACCCCTAACCCTTCTTTTATAGGCTAGAAGAAGCTAGGTATTTGGTTGAGTGACCGGCCATGCATGGCCAAAAGGTTTAGTTAAATTACCCAAAGCTATGTGTTCCGTCAACAACTTTCCTTTTTTCGTGATTTTATAGGTACATGCAGGCTGTCTTGGGTCAACTAGCATGTACATGCATTCCGTAATGGAGCAGGGCACATGGGCCTTTATAAAAGGGGTTTTTAAGAAGAATTGTTCAGTAGTGTTTTGGAAAAGAAGGAATCTGAGATGGCCTGATGCCAGGTAAGCATGTCTGGTGCAAATTAGGGTTATAACATATTCCCCCTAATGTGTGAGGTCAAAAGAGCATCTGATGGCCGAAATACATTAACAATCTTCACCAACGTTCCAAACAAGTGAGCCCAGGGACCAGAAATCGGGAGGTGCCTTCTGCAAAATAATAATTGTCTCACCGAGGCGAGCATACCCATGCTTGAGATGAAAGAAAATCATGGCTACCAATCAAATACACTGTAGATCCATGTCATATAACTATATAAAGTGTAGCCATGAGAAATACAAAATAGAGATACATCTCAAAATAAAAAAGATATACATGTAGAGTATCCATATTCTAGAAGCTGATAAGGACCGATGGTTGGAGATGAGGTCTTAAGAGCTCTAGAAACAACTTCAAAATATTCAAAACTCAGGTAGGAGTGTAATATGAGTGTATGACTTCACTACCCAGAGGTATTCTACGGCTCGTCAGTCATGGACTAGAGAATCTTGATTATCAGACTGAAGGCTTCATTGATTTCGAACAAAGACTTGATTGGACTTTCGGGATGGCTGGGCATGAGGGCAAGAGACAAACTGCAGAGGAACCGAATCAGGCTTGGTAAAAAGTTCCCTTAAACAATAGCATGACAAATGATGAGACTCAGGCAGCATGGCATTAACATAAGTTTATGAGGCAGGAGGTAACTCAAACTCTCCATATGTTTGGAAGAATAACCAAACGGAGGAGGACACATCTCTATGTAGCGAAAACAACTTCCTAAGGTCATATTAAATCCTAGAGTTTGATGAACAAATGAACAGATGTTCTTTATCCAAGGGTGACTCATTATGCTACCAATACAAACAAAATACTTTTCCCTTCCTCTTTTTGGGGTATATTTGATTTTTTTTTGCCTTTTTCAATAATTTTGGAAAAAGAATAAAATAATGTTACGTTACAAAGGAGGAATGAGTGTCGCAAACATACAAGTTCAAGGCGCAAGGAAAATATTGATGTTCAAAGAAAGGACGCTCGGGAAAATCCCTCCTGGGACCAAAGGTGTCAAGACATAGAGGCAAAGTGCTACAGGTCTTGCGTATAAGGCATGCTTCTGATGGTTCATTTGAAAGCAACATAGAGCCGACATTAGACCAAAGACACAAGGATGAAAACATCATTAACAAAACACACAATGGTAACGTCCTTTGATGTAAATTTAACGAGCCCAGAGAAGGTAAGCTCAACTGTTTTTCATATTTGGAGAGTATGAAAAACATAAAAGGAGACTCCACTAGGGTACCTTTTTCGAAGGTAGTCTAGTCGGTTCGAAAAAGGGGTAAATTAGCACCGAAAAGACATCTATTCAAAACCATTTTAATGAGTGTGATAAAGACAAGATCACTCGACCATTTTTTCATTTTTAAGGAGTCTGAAAAAAGATTAACTATGGACTCCATCAGGGATGTTCTTTTGGAAAATTTTAACGAGTGTGAAAGAATAAGGTCACTTGACGATCTTTTCATTTTTAGGGAGTCTAAAAAGAGCTTAACTATGGACTCCGTGGGGGTTCCTTTTTCATACATTTAGTCCCTTAGGCCCGAAAAAGGGTTAAAATTATACCTGAGAGTACTCTTCTAGAGAATCGAGGCTCCTAGAGTATACCTTTATTTGTACAGTTGACCATCCGGACCGAAAAAGGGGTAAACTATCGCCAGACAGATGTGACTTCAAATTTTAGTTTAACGAGTGTGAAAGGCCACAAGATCGCTCGACAATCTTTTCATGTTCAGAGGGTCTGAAAAGGGATTAAAAGAAGACCCTTTATGTTTTTTGGGAGTCCCAAGGGTGAGGTCAAGAGTGAAAAGGAATCATGCAGATGAGGCTCAAACTCGTAATCAGAGAAAAAACTATGTAGGACTCCCGAGCCTATAGTCATTAGTGACAGCATGGACACCGTCATGCAACCAGGATCTACCTAGGGCATCCATGTTATGGTAGGATCTACCACCAAATTACGACACTTCTAAAGCAGTAACGAGGGTTCTGTGTCACATCTTGGTGGGATCGATCCTATGGCAAAGAAGAAACGACAATGCAAAGCATAAAGTGGGGGTGGAATCCTGACTTAAATGCAACGAGATGGGAAAAAATGACTTTTTACCAAAGGACCGTCCAAATGCCCAAATCTCAAAATTTTTTCCAAATACCCAAAGGAATACCTCCCTTGATCATCCAAAGAAAACTCCCGAACCATCTTAAATGATTTTCAGTTTAGAAAAAATGACAAAAGGGTTCGAAAATTGACAAAAAGGGTCAAAAAACTCTATAAATAGAAGTTAGCAGCTCATTATCACCATTGTTAATTTAGAAATTGAATAAAAGCCAAAACTGCCCCTTTGTGAAAAGAATTGATTCTGGGAGCTTCGGTGGACGAAACAACCATCTGCTTGGACCAAGTAAGTATAAACTCTCTCCTCTTGCAATTTAAATATTTATTTATGCTTTTAGTTTCAAGTTTTGCGGGGCCGTCAACCCTCAAAAGGTCGGCCCTAGGTCCACGCGGGATGTCTTATGATAGGCCGCATGTACACTTGGGTAGAGGAAAAACTGCATGCGTGTACATGCAACTGTCATCATTACAGCGTGCGTGGACCCTTTATTTAATGGAATTTGTTTTAAAAAATCAAGGGTTAACCCTCCTGAACTTGGTTTTTTGTAGGATGTGTGTTCACTGGAGGAAAAGAGAGCATGCAGAGATTAGTGAGTTGTTCGGGGAAGACCCCAATGCTGTTGCTTCCTTAATGCAATGTGGGTTTCTCAAGTTCTTCCTATGTCCTTTTATGAGAGCACAACCTAGGCTACCAAATATCTTGGTTGATTATTGGCATCCCGACATAGAGGCCTTTATGTTAGAGGGGAAATCACTGGTGCCTACTACAGAGGACATATGTTTTTTGAATGGCCTCTCCATGAGAGGGGAACCAGTCAATTTATGAACATTTCCTTCGGGGCCTCATAACATATCAGAATTGATAGGACTTTATTGCGAGGCTGGTACAGACCAATCGAGCTCTCAGGTGCCAATAAGAAAGATCACCGATTTATCACTGTAGGTGATTGTGTTGCTTATTGGGTGGATGACTAGTTTTGTGGCTCTACATCAGGCATTTCATGCACAGATGAACTGTGCAGTCCAGTGCTTAAATGCACAGATATTTGACTGGAGTACTACATTGATGGATTGTATGAAGAGGCAGTTGACAGATTGTTGGTTGTGGACGCAGAGGAACTTCGGGTTTGGGATGACTCTATGATCTTTCTTCTTTGAAAGAGTTCCTATTTTCAGTCCTTGAGTGGTGGTATGAGGACATCAGGCCTCTCTTTCTGTGGTTTGCAGATGGGTAGTGTTACTTCCATGACAGGGTGGTGGAAGGACCAATGAGTCCTTTGATGATGACTTCTTTTCTTGGTTGTTGCGATAGATTCTAGTCATAGAGGATTACCCTTATGCTGAGATTGATTTCTCGAGAGATCCTGAGATACCGATACCTCCTGGCGAGGATCAAGGAGAGATGGGTAAGTTTGCATCGTTTTTTTATTGTGAAACATATGTAATTTTTATGTTGTTTTTTATATATATCATTTTTTTTTATACTAGAGTATTTGATAGATATATGTCTATTATGTGCAGATGTGGTACCAGTGCAACCTGCGGATTATGCAAGGAACAGGCACTGTCCTGGGCCAGGGGTTGCTCTTGCCGCCACAGGGGACCAACAGCAGCATGAGAGTTTCTAGCCAGTGAGGCTAAGAGGGTTTTGAGATGAGTTGAGTGAAACTTTACCTCGCTCACCCACACAGTCCCTATGGCAAAGATTGAGGATCTACCACCATTTATGCAGGCTCATGTAGTGGGGGCACCACGGACGTGGGTCCGACTATTTCAACGTTTGGAAAATGATGTTGATAATTACAACAGGGCCCACGGGCCTTGACCTTAGTTAGTCTAGACTTTTCACATGCCAAGAGCACTACTTGTATATATTTTTTGAGGGCATAATCCCCATGACTCGTTACTGGTCATATTTTTGAGGAACTTGCGTCCACCTATGTACTCTAATGATTATGATTTTATATATGGATTTTTATGTATTTTTGTGTCTTATGGATCATATTTTTCCTTTAAAAATGTATTTACATGTTGATGTGTATGTATTTTTATATGTGTGCAAGATGTCAGTCTAAAACTTGATTAGCTAGAGTATCTGTAACTTGGTTTAATCTGCTAGGAACATGAAAATATGTAATATAATCAAAGATTCATTCTAAGAGATGTACCCTAAGGAATCGTTGGTGTAAAGTTGGATCATGAACACGATAGACTCTATTTAACTAAGACACAACCAATTGAGCATCTAAATAGACCCGAAGATGAGAGATACCAAGTGACAGGGCGTCACGAAGCAACTCAATAACTGCATTGTACTCGACGACATTGTTTGTGGTGTCACCTAAGCATATACCTCCGAAAGATAATAACTGGCCTCGAGGTGTAAAAATTATCCAAGTTGCAGAAGCAAGCCTCCTAGTGTGCCAGATAGCACCATCTGCGTACCCAATGAACACCTCTGATTCACTTGACATCTGTCACATTGACAAAAGATAACATAAAAAATGACACGTCGATAATACTAAAAGAAACTAGAAAGTAATCGTACAAACACTATACATATGTTACAAAATGTTACCCAAGGTGACCTACCTATGAGTAATACTTCTTGAGGTAGAGCCCATTTCTAGGCTCCGCCAAAGCATTTCCCTCAAATTCAACCAGATGAAAAGTGCCCTTTTTTAGTACCTCTTTTATGATGAAAGGTTCGAACCACATGGGTTTGAATTTTCCTTCCCCCAGGGGGTCCTTATCTTGGTCATAGACTAGTACAAGGTTGCCTTCAGAGAACACCCAAGGAAGAACAATCTGATCATATTGACACTTCACTTTATGTTTGTGAGCCTCGTTGGCTAGGGCTGCATCACGACGCTGCTCATTGAGCCGCTCAAGGAATAATGATCGTTTTTCAAGTGGAGAAGTGTCTGGAAATACCTGTATTGCCAATTTTAGGGATGGGATTTGACATTCAATAGGCAAGACTGCGTCCAACCCATAAACGAGTTGAAAAGGTGAGAAACTGGTTGCAGTCTTAACAAATGTTTGGTAAGCCCATAATGCCGAGTATAACATCAAGTGCCAATTTGACTTGGCTGAGTTGATCGTTCATTGTAGGATGGTCTTAAGAGATTTATTTACAGCTTCCAGCTGACCATTTTCTTGGGGATATTAGGGTGATGAATGTTCTTTCTGCAATCCAAGATTTGATGTTAATTCGATCATCATCTGGTTCTGAAAGTGACTGCCATGGTTAGTGACAATATCTCTTGGGACGCTGAACCTTGCTATTATCTGGTTGAATGAAAAGAGAGCCCAATATCTCCATCATCTTTAAATGTTGGCATAGCTTTGACCCACTTTGTGAAGTAGTCTACGACTACAATGATATAACGATGCCCCCTTTCTAAAGGAGAGTTGCATGTAGTGTAATCAATCCCCCAATTGGTGAAGGGACCAATTGTGATGATAGTAAACATGGGAGCAGGATGTGCCCTCATCTTTTGAGAGAATATCTGACACAGGTGGCACTTCTTGACCGATTCGATACAATATTTGATTAGTGTCAAACAGAAGTAACCTACTTGTAAAATCTTTTGGGTTGTTGCCAACCCATACAAATGACCGCCACATGATCCAGTATGGAAATCATTAAGAATGATAATTGCTTCTTCGTTAGTGAGACATCAGCGTAGGATGTAGTCTACACCTCTTCGATACAACGTATCATTGAGTATGAGATAATTCTTGGCCTGATGGCCTATACAACTATGCTCATCATGAGAAGAAGAGGTGGGGAACTTCAAATTCTGGAGACAGATAAGTATATCTCTATACCAGGGATCTGAAGATATGATAAAAAACATATCTCCTCTGATAGGAGACTCTTCGGGCACAACATCACCTGACTCAACCGGAAGCTCCAAAATAAGTTCTCTGAAGACTAGTGACTTTTTGGATTTCGTTGAAACAAAATCTAAGTCAAATTCCCGGAGGATGACTATCCATCCACTGATCATTTTTCCTATTACCCATTGTGTCAACATGTATTGAAATGGATTCACAATGACAATGACGGTGGTCTTGCAAAACTGAAGATAATGACAGAACCGTTGAACAGCATGGACTGCTACCAATGCAAGTTTTTCAATATGAGAATAATTAAGTTTCGGTCCGACTAGGCCTTGGCTCAGGTAATAGATCACATATTCTGAGAGAAAATCATCTTCCTAAACTAAGACCATGCTGATGGTGGACTTTGTAGTAGCCAAGTATAATAATAAATCTTTGTTATAGTTGGGTGGCCGAAGTAGAGGGGCAGTTGTGAGGGAATGTTTCAACGTGTTGAAGGAGCATTGAGTGGCATCATCCCAATGAAAAGGAATGTCTTTCTTCAGTAAGTGCATAAAGCCCTTTTTGATCTCGGCGTAGTTGGCGATGAAATGCCTTAAAAAATTCACCTTGCCCTGTAGACTCTGAAGTTGAAGGATTGTGCATGGGGGAGGCAATTGAATTATTGCCTCAAATTTGAGAGGATCGACCATGATCCCTATTGTTGACACTATGAAACCTAAAAATCATCTTGATGTTATGCAAAAGCTGCACTTATTTGGATTCAAGCGAATCTGGAAGTAG
This sequence comes from Picea mariana, assembly GCA_032191745.1. Classification (NCBI taxonomy): domain Eukaryota; kingdom Viridiplantae; phylum Streptophyta; class Pinopsida; order Pinales; family Pinaceae; genus Picea; species Picea mariana. Next base: position 72,949 of record JASDQU010436829.1, read on the forward strand.
AAACATCGCTCAAAGATAAGTTAGAGGTGTGTGGGATGATCCATTCTCTTGTGAGATCAAGATGCTAAATCATCTAAATAGGCCTCGACTATATGCTTGAGATCATGGAAAGAAAAAGACATGGCCCACTCAAAGGTCACTCCAGCATTTTTGAGAGCAAAAGGCATCTTATGATACGTGAATGTACCCCATGGACAAAGGAAATCCATTTTGTGTTGGTCTTCAGGTTTGATTTGTATTTGATTATATCCCAAAAAACCATCCATGAAAGAGAAGGCCTCGCAACCTGCACATTCATCAATTATCTGGTCGATGAATGGTGTGGGAAAATTATCTTTTGGATAGGCCTTGTTCAAATCATGGAAGGCTGTACATACACGAATCATGCCCTATTTCTTATTGACTGACATAGGATTTGACACCCATTGGGTCAAATGGATATGATAGATAAGATCGACTTTTAGAAGTTTCTCAACTTCAACCTTAATGGCTGCTACTTTCCTAGAGGCTAGGATTAACTGGATGAATCTTTTGCCAAACAGGCTTGGCATCCGAATAAGTTGTGATTTCATGTTCGACTATTTTTAGATCGATGCTTGGAATTTCCTCGTAAGACCAAGAAAAAATGTTGCAGAATTATTTAAATAGATCTGTGTAGATTTGAATCTCTCCAGGGGAACAACCAACTCTGATGAAAACATTCTCCATGATGCCATGGGTTCTATAGATATTAATCGGTACAGGTTCAACGATAGTTTCCATATTACCCTCGACATAAAACACATGTGTAGCTAAGGGATTAATAGGACAAGACCTATCTCCAGTCATAGTCAAGGTGAATTCTCTAGATTCGATTCTACTTAACTCTGGGAGAAAATATGATCTGTTATGGAGATCGTCCTAGGGTTTGTCCAGACTAGTCATTTCTTCAATTATTGCTTCATTGGATGGAAAGACTAAGTCTAACGAATCAGTTTCAGCGAGAGAGCCTTGAGCCCAAATAGGCTCTAGAATCGGATCTAACTCTTGTGCAGGAGTTCAATCAGTGTCAACTGAATCTTGTTGGACTAAAGAGTACGCTACTTCAGTTGCGAACAAGGGCATGGACATGCTAGGGTTCCCTATCCCTTCCATTGTGGCTGATGGGGAAGGAAGTATCCATGGATCGTTGAAGCAATTCATGTGAAATGACAAAACTTGGAAAGTCTCAACCTTATGTTGGTCAGAGATGAACTTGACATCGCCTTGAGGGGGTGGGTAATTGAAGGTACCCATCAAAGATGGGCACAAACCAACCCCTATGTTGACTATGCTTGGTTGGGGATTATCAATCATCGAGACCATGGATACCCCCAATGAAGGGTTAGGTATGGATAAAGACAATTGATCAATGGTCACAATCTAGTCCTCGTGTGGAAACAATAAGACCCAAAAAATTGTAGCAACCACTGCTTG
>JASDQU010436829.1:90836-104943 GCA_032191745.1 Picea mariana
AAGGTAGAAAGGAAAGGGGGTCCGGAATCCAACGCGCATCGTTGATCCGGGCGCGCGGATCTGGACCGCTGGGACTTGCTCGCTGCTTACTATGGGTGAATTATCGCCCAAAACTTAGGACAAATGGGTTTTCAACCCTTTCTTTTGCTATCAGATCCCCTCTACAGGAAATATTGCTAACACTTTCCTTGCCTATTTGCTTGTTTTGGTGGTTATTGGGTGGGATTTGATGTTTGATGAGCCTTCTTGGGTCTCTGTAGTTCCTGTTGAGTGCTTGTGGGATGACGGGAAACCTATCTTTGGTTGAATTTCTGGGCAGAGTCTTTCTCATCATCTTTTCATTTTTTATTGTCCTTGTACTTTGGTCTGGGTGTTTTGTTGCTTGGTATCCTGCTTGAGTTATTGTTTTCTATTCACAGTAGAGTTTATATATCAAGTTTCTTTTCAGTCCATGCATTTTCATTTTGATTATATTGAAAATACAAAAAATTAGGCATTTTGCATTGCTTGGCATTTTTGTCTTTTGAGTCCTTGTCATTAGCTTAGTGCATATAATGAAAGATTGCATTTTTACTTCAAAATTGCAGAGTTGAAATTGAAAATTTCATTTGTTATTAGAAGCATATCATTCATTGAAATTTAAAGTTAGGACTTTGCATTATTTTCATATTTACTTGTCTTGCAGAATCATAACACCATGAGTTTCACTACCATACCTTTTTGAGTAATCACGACCACTAAAATTAACACTATAATTTAAAATTGATTAGTCGTGATTTTATTTTCTAGGGTGCACAAACTAGCTTAGGATTTAGTGCCTTGGAATAGGATTTTGTGAGTAAACTTCTCCAAGGCAATTAAATCAACATATGTGCCTGAGACAGGGAGTGGAGAAATCCATTGTATAATTGGTAAGATCAGGAGGCTCCACTCACACCAGAGTTAATCACGAGGTCACGCGAAGTCGGTTGAAGGGATATCCCCCTGATACCTTCTTAGTGTCAGAGATATTTATGGGGATCTATTCGTATCTGGGGATCTTGCTAGTGCGTTTACCTCCATGAGAGGCGGTGCTTTCAAGGTTTTGGGCTTTGCTACCCTGCCCATACGGTGGACCTGACTTATGACTGCTCGCATGTGCATCTATTATACAGTGGTTTATTAGTTGCTTGACTTAGGTGTCTCATAGGTTACTTGTAGGGGTTATTCTGCAGGTACCTTAGGTCATATAAGGGTCGAACAACACACAACCTTTATGGAGGATTACCTCTCCAAGGGGATCTGACCAACTGGTTGTTAAGCCCATGAGGGCCCTTATAATTGATTATGTTACCTCTGATCTTTAGCAGGGAGTCCCAGGCCCCTCTTGGGTTAGACATACCTTCTTTAGGGAGGGAGGCCAATTTCAGGCACTTTACCCTGTTTGTGTGCATAGTGGTCGTTTGACTTTTGGTGTGCTCTTTGATTACTAGTTGGCCTTAGGATTTATTTTTTATCTTTAGAATCTTAATTCATCGTGGAGTTAGACCGATGTCCCCGCCGGTCCCGTTGCTTGTTACAATTACCATCGAATTTCGAGTCTTTGCCTTCTAAAAGGCGTAGAGTTATTAGGCGTGGTACGCACACATCCACTTTTCAGACTTGTGATTCTAAAAGGATGAGTACTAAACCTAATCTTCAGAACACTTGGAGCCCTTCAACTCCCACACCCATTATAGTTAATGGCACCCCTTTGACTCCTTCAACCACAATGGTTGTAGTGCCAGAGGTACCTATCATTACTATGGTTTGATCGATAGTGAATGCTCAATCTCTTTCCTTGAACCCTTTTGGGTCTCTTGGACACTCACCGGGCTATAATGTTCAGTCCATCCCTATGGCTTCTAGTCCTTTTTCTTATGGTATGTAGAAGTTTACTTCATATTTTTCGAGTGTCATCCCAGCTACTGGCCCTGATGCTAGCATTGGGATTGGGGGAACTACACCTCCCTACACTCCATTTTCATTTGGTGGTTCTCAAATCCCTCAAATGAATCCTAATATGGGAGGAATTCCTTCTTTTAACCCCGAGTCTAATCCTCCTGCTTCTAGGTGGAACAACCAACCTGACAGACAAGCTTTTGCTCAAGTTTTGTCCTATACCCCTACCTCCTCGGTGCCTATTCCGACCAATACATTTGGAATGACGAATACACTTCTATCGTCCAGATTCCCACCCAGAGGAGGTCAGTTTCACGCTTTGGGCAACCCCCAACCCAGATCGAATTCGGCTGGGGGCAATTTTTATAACCCACATCAAAACATTCCTGCTGGAATGATGCCCAACCAACCTTTTATGAATCAGCCCAGAGGAGGCCCTTATAATCCTGGACAGGGCCATGGTACTTGCCAGAACCCTGGATGGGCTGCAGTTCCACAAACACAATCTTTCCAGGGAGCTTGGGGCTAGATGCTGCAACCTCATCTCCCTTTTCTGGCCATGCCTAATCTGCCAGACTTGTCTAAATTAATGAACAACCCTGTGAGTCATGATCCTACATGGCCCCCCATCACCACTAAGCTTCCCTTAGACATCCCAAAGTTTTAAGGTAAGAATGGCGAGGATCCTAGTGATCACGTTACTACCTTTCACCTATGGTGCTCCTCAAATTCCCTTAATGACGATTCTATTCAATTAAGATTATTTCAATGCACCCTTATCAGAGTTGCTATGAAATAATATGTCAAGCTACCTAGGGGGGCATATGGGATCTTTAGTCAGATGGTATTGGTCTTCCTTAACCACTTCCAATTACTAGTTCATTACGATGCTGGCTTAGAACTTCTGTCGAATTTATGCCAGGACAATGCCACTCATATCTCAGATCATATCCAAGAGTGGCCGAAAGAGGTTGATTAAGACTCCCATACCCTCGGCCTTTCTTTTAGAATGGTTCCTTAAGTCTGTGCACCCTCCTATCTCAAAGGATGTTGCAACAGTCAGGGTTACCACTGAGGAAGAAGCGATCTTTAAAGCCCAGCAGTTAGATCTCATATATGCTCAGTCTGGGATGTTATACCACATTCTTTCAGACGCACCGCAGTCAATTTACGACCCTAGACAAAAGCCCGGACCTCATGTCGATGGCATTGTAGGTACCGCCAATGTAAAGTCCGTAGACTCGGTGACAAGCCATATAAAAGAGTTGTCTCTAAACCAGTCTATAGGAGGGCCAGCTTCGTATGTGTCTTCCAACCCCACTCAGTTGGCGGATGTACATTCTGTGTAATCCTTGACCAACCCAAATGGTAACCAGCAACCAGGCAGGAATAAGAAGAAAGGACGTAATAATTGTAAGGGTGGGAAAAATGGTAATAAACCCAAGGACAGTCGTAATAATGAGAAGACGAATAATAATGATGGAGAGGGAAAATGAGATAGACGTAAGGTGAAGTTTCCATGTAAGCTTTGCATAGATGATCACCTTACCCATTTATGCCCCAAACTTGCGGAAGCTGCTAGACTATTATCTCTACCACACGTCGTGCTGACGAATCCATTCCCACATAACCATCACATGGCCTCGAGTTCCTCAAATGCCAGAAATGTGGTTGGTGGGAGTCAAAACCCGTCGTTGCAAGATGACGATCGTTTGTGTATCAATATGGTCGATGTGAAATTTAATGTAGACACTCGATCTTGAGATTGTAACTCTTCACAAGCTATTCTTGGTCTAGAATCTCCTCCTCCTCCTCCTCTGGAGACAACTGTACAGATTTGAAAAACCAGAGCCACCGCCTCGTATTCCAAAAGGAATACTTAAGCACTCTACCCACAATCCAAATGCTAGAGCTTCCCATAACTACTCTATTGTTGAGGATCTGGGTCAAACCCCTTGTGCGATGTTGACTTTGGAGGTACTCCAGACGTGTCCATCACAGAGGAATGCCTTAATCTACTTTAGGATCTTTAGAACCCAGTGGCTCAAAAGTTATCAAGTTTGACGTCGCGGATGTGAAGCCTTGCTTGCCTTACCATGTGGATTTCCAAATCCATGTGGAGTACTCAAAGTATACCATCCAACGTGTGGTTGTTGATGAAGGCGTTGTTACATGTGTGATGTCCCTGATCTGTTGGAAAGCTCTCGGTTCTCTGACTCTTTCTAAGTCATCGAACATGTTGACTGCTTTTGACGGTCATTCCTTCTGCCCTCACGATATTCTTCCTTCCTTTCTGGTCCAGTTAGGTGGGAAGATGGTAGAGGTGGAGATTGAGGTAGTTGATGCGCCTCTTGATTATAATTTGTTACTAGGACGCAATTGGATCTATGTTATGGTCGTCGTCGTATCGTTCGTCTTCCGTGCTCTTTGTTTTCCTCATGAAGGGAAGATCATGACAATCGACCAGTTATCCTTTGCATACTATAGTCCTAATGCATCTGTTGGACCATCGATCCCTGTGATCAACAATTCTCATCCGACAACTGAGAATATTGGTGTCAGAATGTATTCTTCCTTTATGGGTACTTTCGACTTCATGGCACCAAGCCACCACGTTTACGCCATGTCCAGTAGGCGTGTCTCAACAGGGAGGTCCATTCCTTTCCACACTTCTTATTTTAGTGATCCGTGGACCCTACCTTCCCCGACTTCATCTTGTGAAGGTCAGTTTCATGTTGGAATGGCCATGCCACTATCGACAATGAAGATTGCGTATCAAGCTATTCTTGACTCTTCCACCTATCCCGATCCTGTTACCTTGCCGACGGACGAGGAGGATCCCATTCTTAGGCCCGTGTGGGCCACTTCGTTATCTTGTTCAAATGACTGCCTCAATGAGACTTTGCCTTCGGATGAATCTATCATCAAAGCCATGAATGGTTCCGACAGACCTTGGGATAATATGCATCATCGCTCTTATTTTCTCCCAAACCTTGAATGAATCAAACAAGATGACTTTCGATCTACATTGAGTGAGATAGTCGGTCATGCCGTAGTTCCACTTGATACGCACAACATTTATGTCGAAGGAAACATGGCAAGTATTTCTCCTACCATCATGATCGATATCTCTCGTACCCCTGACAAGATTGAAAACATACATATTGGTGTGGATTGTTCGCCAAAAGAAATATTGATCTACACTGAACTCTTCAATGAATTCCGAGATGTATTTTCTTGTTCATACGAAGAGATGCCAAGAATCGACCCTTGTATTGTCGAGCATGAGATTAGAACGTATCTGGATGTAAACTTGTTCGACAACGTCTTAGAGCTATCAATCCCCAAAAGGCCCCTGTTATTAAGTCAAAGGTAGAGAAGCTACTTAATGCTGGCTTCATCTACTCAGATCCCTTGACTGAATGGGTATCCAATCTTGTTCCTGTGAATAAGAAGCAAGGAAATATCTATGTATGTATGGACTTTCATGACTTGAACAAGGCTTGTCCTAAAGACAACTTCCCGACACCTTTCATCGATCAGATTCTCGATGAGTGTACGGAAAGCGAAGTATTTTCTTTTATGGATGAATTTTCAAGATATAACCAAATTCAAACTAAACTTGAGGATCACCACAAGATGGCATTTATGGGGTACTTTTGCCTACCGAAAAATGCCTTTCATCCTTAAAAACGCCGGAGCAACCTTCCAACGTGCCATGACTTTGACTTTTCGGGATTTTAAGCACATTGTTGAAGCTTACCTTGATGATATTGTTGCTCACTCTCATAAGAGAGAAGATCACGTTATGCACCTTCGGCTTGTTTTTGAAAGATTTTGTTACTATAGAATCTGGTTGAACCCTCACAAGTGCATCTTCTGCATTAAGTCTAGTCGTCTTTTGGGTTTTCTATTTTATGAGACTAGGATCATGGTGGATCTGTTAAAGGTTGAGGCAATACTTCGATTGCCTCCCTCGCGCACTATTAGACAACTTCAAGGTTTACAAGGGAAAGCTAAATTTTTATGTCGTTTATAGTGAATTATGCCAATATCACTGAGGGTTTCATGCGTCTTTTGAAGAAGGAGACCCCTTTTATCTGAGATGAGCGAGCCCATGAGTCTTTCGATGCTTTGAAGAAAGCCTTGGTATCGACACCTCTACTGAAGTCCCCTGACTATAGTAGAGATTACTTGCTTTACATTGCCGTGTATGAGGAGACGATTGGTATGGTTATGGTTCCGGAGGATGACAAGCTCTGTGAGAACGTCATCTACTATCTGAGTCGAAACTTAGTCGATCCTGAGCTTAATTATTCTCACGTTGAAAAGCTAGCTTTAGTTTCCATTCACGCAGTCCAACGTTTGTGTCACTATATATTTCTTTGCAAGACTACTGTGGTTGTCGTTGTCAATCCATTTCAATACGTCCTTACCAGACGTATCATAGGGGGGAAATATAATAAATGGATTTTCATTTTACAAGAATTTTATCTCGATTTTGCTTCTACGAAATCCAAGAAATCGCTAGTCTTCGCAGAGTTAATATCCAATTTTCCATGATTAGATGAGGAGGTTATCCATGTTGATTCGTTTGCGAATGAACACATTTTTCTTGTCTAGTCATCTGACCCCTGGTATGGAGACATTTTTCTCTATCTTCAAACGTTGAAGTTCCCTCAGCATCTCTCACGAGATGACCGATGACGTGTAAGGTACCAAGATAAGAAGTATACTATCATCAGTGACACTTTGTATCGCCGAGGAATAGAAAATATCTTGTGTCATTGTTTAACTCACGGAGTGGCCGAGTCTGTCCTGAACGATTGCCACAGTGGGGCTTGTGATGGTCATCTATCTGGGCTTGGGACAACCCAAAAAAAATTGCAAGCTGATTATTTTTGGCCTACTATCTTTAAAAATTGTATTGAAGCGGTTAAGAAGTGTCACCCCTGCCAGGTGTTCACTTGAAAGATGTGCTCGCATCCAACCCCTCTTCACCTAGTCATTATCGCCAGTCCCTTCACCAAGTGGGGGGTGGACTTCGTGGATTGCAACCCAACTTCGGTTGGGGGGCATTAACACATTATTGTGGCCATCGACTACTTTACTAAGTGGGTCGAGGCCATGCCTACAGTTAAATCCGATGGGAAGATCGTTGCCTTCTTCATATTAAATCAAATTATCGCCCGGTTTGGTATCCTGAGTGAGATTGTCACTGATCATGGCAGTCGCTTTCAAAACAAAATGATGGAAGAGCTAGCATCTAAGATGGGGTTTAGACATGGTCATTCTTCTCCTTATTATCCCCAGGAAAATGGACAAGTAGAGGCCGTCAACAAGTCTCTCAAGACCATTTTTCAAAAGCCTGTCAGCCAGAGTAAGTCTGACTGGCACATTATGATATGTCTCGCACTCTAGGCATACCGAACCTTAGTCAAGACTGCCACCGGTGTTTCCCATTTCCAGTTAGTACACAGTGTGGAGTCGATATTATCTATTGAATGTGAAATCCCTTCTCTTAAGTTGGTAGTCGCGCTCCTACCTGACACTTCTGATCTCGAGCGATGCCTTGTACACCTAGAGAGTCTTGACGAGCAGTGTCGAGACGCCTCTACGACTATCGAGGTGAACAAAAGACGTGTCAAGGTCTAGTACAATAAGTCTATCTCTCCTCGGTTGTACATTGAGGGTGAATTGGTCCTCTTGTATGATCAAGCCAAAGAATCACTGGGGGTAGGCAAGTTTAAACCCATGTGGCATGGTCCTTATATTGTGCGACATGTCTTAGAAAAAGGAGCCTACGAGTTAGAAGATTATGAAGGGAATATGTTGGTCGAGCCCAGGAATGGGCTCTACTTGAAAATGTATTACGCTTGAGGCCCTTGATTAGGAGGAACTCTTTGTATACTAATGTAATTTAGTGTATATATATTTTCCTTTTCTTTTTGTCTTCAACTTGCTTATCGTGTTTTCCCTTGGTTGCTATATGTCAACAGAGTCTTCAGTCTACCTAGGATTCGCAGGTGGATCCATTCGTCACACATGGAAATTGGCTTCCACCGCTTGGGTGGTTTACTCACCCGAGTGTCTACTGGTGTCTTTAGGTGGTGTATGCCTAGGGCCATCCACGAATAATGTGGTAGAATATAGCGTTGTTATAGAACTTTTGCACGATTCTATCTCACATGGTATTCGCTCGTTAGAGGTTCGCCTGGATTCCCAGTTAGTAGTATGTCAGTTGAATGACAGTTACCGTGTATGTGATCCTACTTTACTCCGACGATTCCTACGGGTACGTCTTTTAGAATGATAGTTTGATTTTATTACTTATTATCACATTCCTAGAAGTTCTAATCATGTATCTGATGCTTATGCTAATTTCGTTTTAAATTGGCATTTGTCACATAAATAAAAAAAAGAAAACCATCTCATCAATGTACACATTGTAAAATATAAGTAAAGTCAAAGATCCCTTTTTATATATATTTCAAAAATATAGTGTTTATAGTACAAAATTGGGGCTAATACCCTCAATACACTTATACAGTCGGTACTACAATATCCACGACATCTACGTTTGTGGCGCCGGATGTGTGTCATGGTAACAAACTACGACATTGTGAGACGTCGAAAGAGTCGTACCCACGCTCTGGGTACACCAACCACCTGTCGCTACATGGCTTCAAGCAGATCCTCTACCTGAACCATGGGAATCCTATGAGTCAAATGAGACAAGTTGCCCTGCACGTTTTGTAGGACTCTCTCGACTTATCCTCCCATTGCCTCATCTACCTGGTTCCTCCGTCGATGTCAAGGAAACCCTTCCGGTCGTCACAGACCCACGTCTGCGTTACACAAGTTTCTAGCTAGTACTTAAGCACCATCCAAAAATATTTTTGTTCTACTATACAAAAATACAAAAAAAAAATATTTAAAAACTTTCGACATACCTATGTCACCATAGGCGGACCCTGGTGGAATTGGCATGTTTGGATCTCCTCAGAAGTCTATCCTAGCATAGCAATAGTCATCTAGGGAAATGACTTGTCGCTACCACCAGTAGAAGAAATCCTCGTTGTAGGGTGTGGGAACCCTACCTCCCCCCTGTCGCCTTATTACCTCGGTCCACCATGCCATGGATGGATCGCGAGGTCCTCTCAAAAGAATCTCGACTCTAGGTCCCAAACCTGGAACCCGCTCGAAGAAGAAACTGCATAGGATAGAGGCAAACCCAAAATTCCTCTTACTCCCCTATTTGCACTTTGTCAATTGGATTTTCATGTTTTCCAGTAGTGAGGTACACCAGTCATATATTGCGGGTCTCATACACTGTACTACATAGAACATGAGCGTCCTCAATGCCTGGTGCAGTGAGGCCGAACCTGTGATCCTGGTCAATACAGGCATAATAGTCTTCAGGATGAGATTGTTTATCGCTCAGATAGGGAGTTGACTCCCTACTTTAGGAGTCCCTACTACACAGTGGGCATCGATGTACTCCTCTATTTTCATTCCACTCCCCACTCCCCGTGATTTGAGGTTTACAACCTCTCCCCAACGTGATAGACTAGTAAAAAAGTAGATATCCTCTACTTCAATTCTCAATGGTTGCCCATCGATATTGAAGCTTTCACTCTTAGGGTCCCAGTAACCCACTAGCATCTCAAGCAACCTCACCTGGGCCCTCATTCCTTTGAGTGCCCAAAATTTAAATAAACCACATCTTTTCAAGGCCATTTGGGCCCACGAATCTCGATCCACAGCAACATCAACCTCCTCATTCTCTCTTTATCTCCATTCAAGAACCATCATGCCAAGGACAAATAAAAAATTTGAGTTAGCATCCTTAAAATTCATTGTTTGCGTGCTTGTACGCGAGCTACTTCACTTATAGTCACGTATAGGGAATTGTATACATGCCCTGTAGTTTGCACAAGCACGTATAACCCATCGTATACGTGACCCGATTGAAGACAGCTCACGTACGCCGAATTTTACATTTTACGCCCTCAATTACTAAAAATTTGGAACCTAGTTTAAAAATTTAATCCACTGGAAATGAAGAGGAAGGGAAGAAGATTTACCTAGTCTAGATGGTTTCTGATTTCGTTGCCTGATGCTCCCATAATCGTCGTTTGAATCTCGAAGGTATTTTGGTCCAATTTGCACTATTTGGGTAAAATGTCAAAATGGTATAGTAATTTTTTGTTTTATTACTATTTATAAACAATTTTTACCCACTTTCTATAGTTTTGAGACATTTTATCGCCTAATAGACTAATACACAGGTGGATTGAGTTAGTTTTGGCAGTTTTAACCAGGGATTCTTGCGGATTTCAAAGTTATGTTGGTCATTCATCACCACGGGCATGTATTTTCATTACCCAACATATAGGATAGGTATCCATTCCATCATGCATTTTTGCAGTATCCTATAACTGTCACTTTTATTCCTTAGGTACGAACCCATTTGTTGCAACATAGAACCTTCCATCTGCTATAAGTTGTGTCGTTATCAAGTGGTAGAGACTTACCAAACATGGGTTCCCTACTTAGATCCTCTGCTTCATTTGGTTCCCATGCCGAGATTTTTTCCTTAGGATCGGGAGTCCCCTATAGCTAATACATGCCTTTATGTTGAGCTTCATTTCTCATAAACATGTTGCCTTACATCCCGAGGACTCCCAACCAAGTATAAGTTAAGGTCTTTTCCAATTCGTCTTCAAAAATCGAAAAGATTGTCGAGTGATTTGTCCCTTTCACACTCATTAAATTGAAGTTGAAAGGTCATGAGTCTTAGTTAATCTCTTTTCCAACTCATTATCAAAAAGTGAAAAGATTGCCGAGTGAACTTGTCTCTTTCACACTCGTAAATTGGATTTGAAAAGATGTCTATTTGGCACAAGTTTATCCTTTTTTTACACCAAGTAGACTAAAAGTCATAAAAAATGACATTTTTTGGCGTTAAGTTGTGATTGCATCTCATGCCCTTGCTTGCAGTATTGAGCCTATAGCTGGTTCTCGCTTTACATTATAAACCATTTGCCTTAGCAGTTTTGCATCCTCAACCAAGCAGAGCCTTGTTTATATCCTTTGCAATTTGACACCCTATACCCAGGAGGGAACATTCCCCCGAGTGTCCATCTCCTGCATGCATCTCCTTGCATTGAGCATAGGTATGTTCCACTGCTGGAATTAATTTTGCTTACTTGCGACACTTGTTTCCTCCTCTGTATCATAGCATTCATTTGTTATGAAAAACAAAAAAAGACGGGCATGAATGGAGTATTATTTTGTATTGGCAGCAGTCGTGTCACTTTTGAACAGAGCACAAAGTTATTTGAGTCCATTCATCATCATAATTTTGGGATTAGCATGGCCTCAAGAAGCTGAGCTCATTACGGAGTATTCTCTATCGACTGGTTACTCTTCCAATCCCTATAGAGAGTTTCATTGATGCCTCCTGCATCTCATGGTTTCACCATTGGGTCTATGCTGTCGGAGTCCTCCATATGTCTCATGCTCTTGTTCAAAGGAAGTTTATCAACCTGTTTTGGCCACTTCTCAGAACTCTTGAATTTTCATGATGGCCATACCCTCAGTGTGTCTCATAATCACATGATATTGGAGTCCTATCATGCACCTTGGTCCTACTCTCATCATTGGTAGGTAACCTTGAACCCAAAAATCGACACTTCATCATTGGTCGTTGATTGGTTGGTTTCCCTTGTGTTCGACGACAATACATCTATTCACACATTGGGATTCGTGCAGTGTCTTGGATGCCATTAGCCTTATTGGTGGTTTCCTCACCTTTGTCGGCAGTTTTCATCATTGGTTTCTATTCAGAGGGTATTTTTCGTGTACCGCTTGCACTTGGCACACGCGAAAGATGCAAGGTTCGTGGGTTCGTGAACTTGTTCTTCGTCTGATTTCCACCAAATGATGAAGCTCATGTTTTGTACCTCATGCTGACTGGTGAGAGATGCCTCAATGCTCTCCTTTCAGCGGGTCTCCTTCCATCGACTTCAACTCAATTATTCTAGAATCGAGACCTAGAGTCTTATGAGTACCTTGAGGCTTGCAACCATTAGTGGCAGGCTCTCTCGCTATCGACAGTTGGGAATACATCAATGTCTCCTGATCGATGGATTCTTCAGGTGTTCGACACCGACTCCTTTATTCACACTTGTAAGAATGTACTCGGTGCCTTGATACCTACTTTCATTATTGGTAGGTTGTCTCGCGTTTGTTAACGGTATACATCAATGACCGGTAATCAAATGATGTCTCATTGTATTCAACCTCAACTCCTTCATTCACATGATGTAGACTTGCACCCTTGGTGGATTATGTAGAGGACTTGAAGGCATCACTATGTGGCTGCAACTTTCCTGAGTTGTTGCTTCCTTTTCATTGGACTAGTACCTATATGAATTCAGTGATCATGGGAGATCCGATTGTACTTCATGGTATACTTATATCTTCAAATTGGTTTTGAGACTGGTTCTACTGGGCCTTGTTCATGACTATGATAGCTATTGGCATGTAACCACATTTGTATTTGCCTATTCATGGCCATGAACACTTGTTTGGTATATTTTCACATGGATTAGTAGTGTAATTTTATTGGTAGCCATGTATGCAAAGTCAATGCATAATGTAATGAGCAACTAGTTCTTCTAGCCGGTTCCCCATCACTCCACTTCTGGGTTGTTTATAATGTATTTCGGCCATCACAGATACTCCTTTGACTCACACATTAGGGGGCATATGTTATAGCAATATTTGCCTCACCCTATGTAATCTTGCACATGAGGCCTTTTTCAATTTCCCCATGCAGACTTATCTTTCCTATTTATAAAATCCAGAGCCAAAAATAAATATTTTTCCACATGTACGCATCTTGCACACTATACAACATGCGTATACGCAGGCTGCTCCACTACAGCTCACGTAAATCGGGATTTGTGTCAGAAAATGAAAATTAATGTCGGGTTTCCATGTCACGACAAGAGATCTATGATCCTTGGCCTTCCATATACTGGAAACGTTCCAACTTGGCCCTTCAGTTCCATTTTGAAGGCTATAAATGGGCCAATTCTGAGCTATGGAAAAGGAGAAAGAATTCAACTTTGAGAGCAAAGTTACTCTGGAGAAATTATTTACTTCATATTGAGTCTGCATCCCTTTGTCCTTTAAGTCTGAACACAATGTTCATCCCCCAAGCTCTTCCTTTATTGATTGAGAGCCTCATTGTTTCTCTCTTATGAGCTTACCTTTGGTGGAGGATTGAAGTGGTGGAGGCCCAGCTGGAAGGAACTTAGTTTATCAGTTCTGAACCGTGCCGACACAGAAGTCTGTAACATTTTCACTTCTGCTGATCATTTATTAATAGAAATACTCCTTTCCCATCCAATTGATATCTTGCAAATATATTGAGTTATTATCCATGGGTGTATTTGCTATGTATATTAATGGATTATGTTATCTAATGTGATAACCTTTTATATTATCACCATATGCTTGCTTTGCTTGTTTGTTGAGAACTAGTTGTAGGTATATAGCTTTGGGTCAAAGTGCTCAATGATGTACTTCATCGAACATTTCGACGAGGTAGGCATCTTTCTTATCTCGCTTGCATATTATTTTATATAACATGTTTTTGGGATTGAGTTAATTTCTACAGTCATTTCTGTTTGTTGTGGTTTACCCTAGCCATAGAGAGATTTTCCTCGTAACAAGGTTTGATGGCAAGGACCCAATCACATGGATACTTTAGATGGAGCAATTCTTTGATCTACATGATGTGCCACATACACAAAATGTATGAATTGCTTCTTTATATTTAGAACCCAATCAATTTGTTTGGTATCGATGGCTTTGTTCTTGTAAATCACTCGTCACTTGGACAATTTTCACGGAAGAAATGATATCACACTATGAGGATACAAGGAGCAATACCTTCTTTAGCTAATTGATAAATCTCAAGAAAACAGGTTCGATTACAGAGCACATTGAGAAATTCCAAAGATTGAATATAAAGGTAACATATATTCCAGATGAGCACTTGATTGATGTATTCATAGGAACTTTAAGGGATAACATTCAACATGAGGTTCGCCTTTGGAAACCCAAATCATTGGAGAATGCATTTAGGGTGGTAATAAATGTTGAAAGTAAA
>JASDQU010436829.1:112797-123766 GCA_032191745.1 Picea mariana
AGAATTTTTTTCAGTTTGAAAAAAATAACATGGGCTCTCACCTGAAATCGGTCAATTGTATGAACTTGAACGTTCTGAGCACTCTGGCATGTTAGTAGCTTCTTTCTCAACAATGATACCTGACAAAAGTTCAAAGGACATTTGCTACTCTGAGAAAACAGTATTGGCTACTCTCAGACTTGACGCTCTAAAATTAAGACCCAATGAGATTATAAGTCACTTGGAAATGCCTTTCAAAAAACCTTTCTCCGGACATTCAATTTCATTGTTTAGTGAAACTTGTATCCACTACCTGTCTGACCAGGCAAATATCTCTGTTCTGGATTGCTAATCTCTCATCTAAATCACAATATCTTAACCATACTTTCAGTATGGCATATTATACTATCAGCAGAAACAGCAACTCATTCTTTAGAAATAATAGATGAATACCTGTCCACGATACGCTGCAAGGATAGTTATGTTTTTTGGGTCTTCTCCCTCGGCTATCATCCATCTCAAAAGGGCAATCACCATTGCCGCCTCCCCCTCATTTGCGTAGCTGCCTTTTCCAGTTTCTGGATACGAATGAGACCAAAAATACATAGGAGACATCATACATGCAGGTGCCCCATTCCTTTTCCCTCTGACCAGTTTTGTGTTTGACCGCAGATAAGGATAAATTGGTAAAACCATTGGCAAGAACTCTTCTCTCATGCGGTTCTGTACAGCAAGCGATTGGAACGGCATCTTGTTATGTTCAACGAGTCTTTCAAACATCGAAACTTCAAAGCCATGCCTGGGAATGCAAAAGCCATTATGAATTTTTTAAAATCTCAATAACTAGTTAATAAGTGGTTATCATATCGATTTATAAAATGTAAAAGGACAATTGGAATAGAAAAGTAAAAGTCTAAGTTTAGTCAAATTGAGGTGGAGAGTTCGATGTGAAAAGCAAAGGCCAATTTGTAAATAGTGAGATGTATGATAATGAGATGTAAATGGGCATGGTAAATAATGAGCTTGTAATTTGTTGGACAAACATTTTGAATGCTTCTTGTACATGACTTAAAGCATTGTCATATGTATTGTAAAGGGTGCATGATCGGTTCTACCCTACACACCAAAAGTTCTTGGTTTTAGTCTTTTAGACGACACGCCAAAAGTTCTTGGTCTAAGACAAGTTCTCAGAGCTGTAGTTCTCATTTGGATTGTTGATTGTCTTATGTGTTTGTATGTTTATACAACAACAATTGTATGTAATCAATTTCTCTATGTCCCTTCATATTGGTCTATCATAGGCAAGTTGTATTCCCCAGGTGTTTAGTAAGCCTTGTTGAGTGAGGCCTACGTACATAAGTGCAGTAGCACATGTAATAATGTAGCATGTATCTCTCTTATGCATAAGAGTGGATGTTGCATCAAGCTGTGGAATTAAATGTAGCATGTATCTCTCTTATGCATAAGAGTGGATGTTGCATCAAGCTGTGGAATTAACCACTAGGTAGGTACGATGGTGGTAGGTGTACTCGTATCTAAGCTTGACAGTGAATCGGAGAAGTTTCGATTCAAGTGGGAATGAGAATGTGAGATGGAGTAATCTCAAAGTGTGAGTTGGTTGGGACCAAGTTATGATTAAGGGGTATTCTAACGCGTTGATAAACCATGTAGGTGAAAAGGATTCCTAGATATTAGTGAGTACAACGGATGGCACCCATGTATCTCGATAGATGGATTTCTTTTTATATGGATATCAATGATGAGTTGTTTGCAGGTACAAAAGAAGAAGACGTAGAAAGTTTGAGAATGAAGCTCAAAGTGACGAAAGCCCAAGTGAATGTGTGCATTGTAAATCAGATTTTTCATCGATCGAAACCATTTGTATGCAAAGTTTATTTTTAGCTAGAAAGCACTTGGTATGATGGTTAGTGTTCATTCGAAACCACTTGAGCATTGTAATGGTTAAGGGTACACTGATGAAAACCCTTGATGATGTAAGAATAAGAGTAAGACAAGAAAAAACCTTGGATATGGTAAACTGGTTGAGGGTAACCCATAGAAAACACATGAGATGATTAAGGTTGTAGTCATTAGAATTTGTCTTCTACCATCATGAAATTGGTATAGATGAAACATGAAGAATGATGCGGTAGCATTATCTTTCAAGGCTTGTATGAAAGCATTCTTCTGAAGTTGCATTAACAACCAGGTCTAAAATTTTGAGATGAAATACAGTGAAAGGGGGAGGAAACATCAATGAACATCAACATTTCAGTTATTGACGGAGTTTATGTTGTAACAAATGAAGTAGAAGCTTTTGGAAGATCTTGTTGAAGCAGAAGAAGATTGTTGAAGAAATCGAATCTGAGCATAGTGAAGAAAGTGAATTTCACTGTGTAGAAACACATGTGGATGATGTATTTGAAGTTGATTTCAAAAGTTGTAAGCCTAGCTGAGACTTAGACCTGCTTACTACTTCCATGGTAAAGATAGACAACTAAGTAAACCATTCAAGAGATATCTTATCCAAAACTTTCTTGACAGAATTCCCGATAATTTATAGAACACTCCCAACATAATTCCAGGTCTTTCCATTGTTTGTATATATACATGTTCTGGTTAAATGATGCAATGAAGCAAGAATTTATGTATTCCTTTTTGTATTCAAGTTTGATTTCAGTTTATTGTTTCCTTGCTTTCAACGGATTGTTTAAATAGAGCTTGTTATTTTTATAAAATGGATTTGAAACGTGGATATCACCAAATTCCAATAATAAAGGGTGATCATTGGAAGACGGCCTTCAAAATAAAAGAATGGTTATATCAATGGGCGGTAATACCATTTGGGTTGAAAAACACTCCAAGTACTAATTTCAAGAGATTGATGACAAAGGTGTTGARGCCTTTCTTGGGGAAGTTTGAAATTGTATATCTTGATGATATACTTATCTTTAACAAGACAAAAGAAGAGCACTGCCCATCGTTTGAACCGAGTAATGCAAAGGTTGGAAGAAAAGCAACTACAAGTCAATTTGAAGAGATGTTTTTTCATGTAAGAAGAACTTGTGTACTTCGGATTTTTTATTTCCAAGGAAGGATTGAAGATGGATCGAAATAAGGTGAAAGTCATTGCAACAGTAAGAATTTTTCATGGCTTGGTTCATTTTTACAACAAGTTCATTAGAATTTTTAGTGCCATTTGTGCACCACCAACATACTGCTTGAAGAGGAAAGATTTTAAATGGACAACAATGGTACAAAGAAGTTTTGAATTTTTTAATCAAAGGCCAATGCCAACTTTTCCAATTTTAGTAAAGAGTTCCAGGTGTGTTGCGATGCAAATGGAGTTGTAATTGGTACAATATTAAGTCAAGAAGGTAAGCTCATAGCCTTCTTTAGTGAAAAGATGAATTGAAGGAAAGAGGAAATGTATGATATTGTTAAAGCTTTGTAGAAATGGTTCAAATATTATTTACTACCAAAAGAATTTGTTTTGTTCATTTATCATCAAGCTTTGGAGGCTACTAATGTTGGACCGTTGAGCAGGACATTGCTGATTGTATCCCGAAATGGGAGCAACATATTTATGTGGAGTTGGAAGCATTTGCAAACATTAAAGACAAATGTTCTCAGGACAAAGAAAATGCAGAAGTGTTGAGGACAAAGAACAATAATCAGAAGTCAAATTCCAAAATGCTGAGGAACAAGGCAAAAAGGACTATGAAGCAAAACAAAGTCAAGATGAAACATATATGGCGTAGCAAGCCAAGGAAGAAGCTCCATCTACATCACTATCTAAGATCAAGAAAGGTTAAGATGAAATTGTTAATTTGTAAGCTTAGCTGAGACTAAGACCAGCAAGCATGTTATGTTATGCTCTGTTATGTTTGGTAGAAAATCAATTTCTCCATTAAGGGGGAGTGTTGGAATAATGTAGAAATTGAGATACTTAGTTAAGATCTGCGCAACTAAGTTGTTGTGTGTCTTTCATATTTAGGTTTGTATTAGTTTCAGATCCACCTTTGTAGGAGGTTAGTTCAAGGTTGTTGTGAACACCTTGTGCTATATATATGTGTAATTCTGGTAAAAATTTTGATCTTTGGAAAATGAAAATGGAAGGTTTACTTGAATCAGTAGATTTATGGGAACTTGTTCAAAATGGTTATGAAGATCCTACTAAGAAGAGAAGAGATAAATTAACATTATATCTTGTTAGTTCAGCATTGAATAATGACATCCTGTCTGCTCTGTTATATGAATTTGGTGAAATAGAGAATGCAAAAATGTTTTGGGATAACCTAGAGATGAAGTTTAGTGTGAGGGGGAGCAAGATAGCTAAAGACGAAATTAATCACGTCACTGCTGTTGAAAATGGTGAGTGTATTGACAGTCTTATAACTGAAATAAAGACTGGAAATGATTGCATTGAAATCGTAATGATTGATGATGAAAGTGTGTATGTAGTTGATTGTGATAATGAGAATGAAAACCTTGTGGAGGAAGATCTTTTTGAAGGAGAGACATATGAAGTCATATTTGATGAAGACAATTCATCTAATGAAGAGTGGTCAAAATTGATGCATGAGAAACATCTTATTGATGAGTTGTTGTTTGGTGAGAAGAATTGTCCACTTGCATACACAAATCAAGTGGAAGAGAACTTTACTGTTGCAGAGAAGGAAGAGAAGGAAGATGAACATGAGATAAATCAGAAAGCTCTCTTAGAAGAGAAAAATGAAAATAGCAAAAATTGTTTTGATATTCTAATGAATGTTTTTGAGTGTGCAGGGTTTGCTAAGGAAGATTGTGATGTGAAGCACTTAGGTGAAGTGCCAGATAAGTTTGATGAAGAATTAGAATTTATTGAGGAATGGCTTCAAAAGCCATATTATGATGAATACAAAGAAACATCAGATTATGATGAGGACTGTATGGACATTGAAGAAGAAGAAGACTGCATTACAGATATAGAAATTGAGTCAGTTTTTATAAAGTGGAGTCCTGAAGAAATAAAGTATTACTATGAGCTAATGCTGCAAGAGTCCGTTGAGCAGGACATTGCTGATTGTATCCCGAAATGGGAGCAACATATTTATGTGGAGTTGGAAGCATTTGCGAACATTAAAGACAAATGTTCTCAGGACAAAGAAAATGCAGAAGTGTTGAGGACAAAGAACAATAATCAGAAGTCAAATTCCAAAATGCTGAGGAACAAAGCAAAAAGGGCTATGCAGCAGAACAAAGTCAAGATGAAACATATATGGCGTAGCAAGCCAAGGAAGAAGCTCCATCTACATCACTATCTAAGATCAAGAAAGGTTAAGATGAAATTGTTAATTTGTAAGCTTAGCTGAGACTGAGACCAGCAAGCATGTTATGTTATGCTCTGTTATGTTTGGTAGAAAATCAATTTCTCCATTAAGGGGGAGTGTTGGAATAATGTAGAAATTGAGATACTTAGTTAAGATCTGCGTAACTAAGTTGTTGTGTGTCTTTCATATTTAGGTTTGTATTAGTTTCAGATCCACCTTTGTAGGAGGTTAGTTCAAGGTTGTTGTGAACACCTTGTGCTATATATATGTGTAATTGATTTACATTAAACAACAAATTATGTGGCCTCACTGTGATAGATTTTAATTACTAACAACCAAACAAAGTGGAGTAAAGCTACCCACTTGAAGTGGGTGAATTTATTTGCAGGGTGGATATTTTTTTGTGAAACTTCTCATTTGTGTTGAAGTAGAAATCAAGACAGCAAATAAAGTTACCAATGCATTGAGCAAAATAGTTGCATATGCATTTAACAAAATAGTTGCATATGCATTTAACAAAAGATTTGCTTTGTTTGCAACTAGGTCAATAGAGGTGGTTGAATTTGAAGTACGTAAGGATTTATATGAATTTGATGACGATTTTGGAGAGGTAAATGGAAGGTTTAGGAGGAGTCGTTACCGATAGATAAAGACAACTTAAATATGTAGAGTACTTCTTGCAAGATGGATTTTTGTTCAAAGAAAAACAACTATGCATTCTCGGAGGATCCATGAGAGATAATTTGATTGAAGAGTTGTATGGTAGAGGATTGAATAGACACATTGGAAAAGACAAAACTCAAGCTTTGTTGGGGAAAATATATTATTAGCAAAGTTTACTTTTTGGATGAACTCTTTGGAAAAGATTGGGAAAAAAGTTGCAGCACAGTGCTACCTAGCGTCCCCTGAACTGCCGCACTGCCCTGCTCCTCGTCCAACAGCTATCATGTTCCACAGCATTGCCTTTCGACTGCTTGGGAAACCTGTTTCGGGAACCCTAAGTATGTTGTCGTTTTGGGTGAATCCATTACGGATCAGGGTTTCAACACCGTGACAGAGCACAGCCCAGGGGCACCCACCCATCCATAGTTATCCTTCTTTTGCCAATCCACCTACACCCTCCCAATGATCCATACCCATCAGTTAAGATTTGACGTCCCAACCTTCCTTTCCTAAACAAAAACAGAGATGACCGTTGATGAGTCTTACCATTGATGATTACAGTCAGAAAATTACTTGTTTATGTTTTGTATACGTTGGAAAACTGCGTGTCCACGTTTAGTAGGATTAGATGTTCATTTTGGAGATAGATGTTCATTTGATCTCCCTTCAGATTACAGCAGAAAGAGACAAGATTAGTTGTAGAATTACACATGATTTAGTATGCAATATGTCGATCTTATGTCTATTTAGTTTGAAATATACAGTGCTTACTGTGTGGACTTCATCACGATAACAGTGATTGTCTTCTCCTCGGTCCACATTAATATCTCTTTGATTAGTGTAATGTGTGCCTAAATAATAATCTCACACTGAACCCCCTTTCCCAATGAAATAGCAGACTTCTAAATGCAAACCCTGGGTCAGGTTATGTAGGATTCCTCCCACATTAATTTATCTTTCTCTACTTTGACTATAAGATGTATACAGTTATTTTAAGCATGATTTGGGATATTTTGAATTATAAGGTTTCTAAATGCAAACCCTGGCTCAGGGTTATGACATATGTGGGATTCCTCCCACATTAATATATCTTTCTCTACTTTGACTATAAGATATATACAGTTATTTTAAGCATGATTTAGAATATTTTGAACTATTAAGACTTTTGTGACAATCTGTTAAAACCAGAATCCAGACTAAGACACATGTACATACCAGCGCTCAAGTTCATAACATGCTACACGGGGAGATAATTGATATTGATCTCCAATCAAAATTAGATGTTGAATGGTCGGTTCAAGCACCGCGAGCAGTTGAGGTTCCAAAATCTCGGAAGCTTCTTCAACAAAAATAATTGATGGTCGAAGCTTTTTCAGAACGTCCCGAGACAACGCTGCTCCCTGCAACGCTTAGTTAAATCAAAAATTTTATGATGATCCTTTGGATTCTGCTTCGAAGTTCTAATCTATTCTGAAGTAGACGAGAAAACTTACAGTGGTTGTCATACCCACAATCTGTGACTCCCGAAGCACTTCTAGCTGCCTTAGCTGATAGATCTCCTTCATAACCTCGCATATTTCAGCGTATTCATTCTTGATATCTGCAAAGCTTTTCAAAGCCTTTTCATAACTGGCTTGGGTGATCACGTGTACTAACAATACCCGAAGGTTTTGATTGAGATGCCATGGATTCTCGTGTAGCAGCCACTGATATCTGTTTAAATCTATCTGCAACGCCGAAACAGCTAAAGACTTAAGAACGTGAATTTCGTATTAGGAGTTCGAGGAATTAAAAGAGGATAATCAATCAAGGTTTTGAAAGCTTACATCCATATTAAGTCGTTTAGCCTCACCAGAGGACCAGCTATCATTTGCTTCCCCTCCGCAAGGAAAGAAGTTCTCTTTCAACCATGACTCGTTTCTGGTTTCATGAATACTTTCAACGTCTATATCTTTCTCGTCCTCTTCGGAATCACTTGTTTCCTCCACGTCTTCGGATCCAGTATCACGAGTACTAGTGTATCCCGTCTCGTCCAATCTTTGCAGCGGCTTAGCAATAGAGAAACAGTTTTCTACAAGTTCGAAGGTCGCCTTCTTGGGCATCCACTCCCTAATGTTCTTAGAGAGAGTTTTATGTAGCAAGGTCACAAGATTTCTAGTTTCATTCCCTCCGCCAAGTCCGCCTCGAATAGATTCCTGAAGGGAAATCTCTTCGGGAAAAAGCTCCAAGAGGTGTTTACCAGTCTTAGAAAGCAATTGCCTCACTTGTTTGTCGGGCATATAATCGATTAAGGATTCTACATTCAAAAAGCTGCTGTCACGCAGTTGCAGCAAAGCTATTTCCATTTTTGTTTGCACCTGTTCCAACTTAAGTTTACATTCAATCCAATCTGAACGATGTTCTTCGTTCATTCTTCCCATTTTTGAAGATAAATTGTGTGGGATCAAGTTAGGTTCCTCACTTCTCCCTCCTATCCTCACCAGATTGGGACAGAATTTCAAGCAAGATAATAAAAATTGATCCAAACCATGGTTTTTATAAGTGATGACAAGTATAGGACCAGGAGGCAAAGAATCTGCCGTCAATAAGAGCTCCAATATCTTTGCACCCACATAAGATTTTCCTGTTTATTCCATGGCCAGGACGCACACATATCAATGGTTATGCTCTGTATCTAATTTGACGACCATCTACGAGCATTGCAGGGAGAAAAAAATGTATCTACCACACACGTATTATATCTATATACCTAGCAAGCGAAACAGAAAAAGCAACAGTAAGAGATATATATTCTATCAATTTAGCCTTCACTACTTAGAGACATTCAGGGATGTTTTTATTTATATTACACATTATAAAGATTTGTATAATTTATTTAATTTTAGTTTAAATAAATAATAATTTTTAATTATATTAAAAATATTTTAAATAAATAGAATATCAAGTAAATTTAACTATGCTGCACCAGTTTTTAGAACGTCTGAATGTTGGTAACTTGGATATTAGTTTCCTGAATAAGTAGAAGTTTTTCTAAATTTATAGGAAATGTCAAGTTTTAAAAAAATTATAAAAAATATTTTAGATTACAATGTATCTAGATAATGATACATTTTAAATTTTATTTCAATAAAATTGAAAATCAATCCAAATAACATTGCTCCCACTGGAACAACTACAAGATGGAAATTACTCATTTAACTTGTGCTAATAATTATATATGAATATATTTAACACAAAACTGAAACTTTAATATCCATAAAGATTTGTTAAAAATGAGAAACAAAATACATATGTATAATTGTAACATCTTTTTAAAATTAAATTTTACATATATAAATTTCAAACATCTTTGAATTTAAAGCAATATTCTTGTTTTAATTGAAAAAAGCTAAATAGTAATAAAATTCAATGATATCATCAATTGATAACAATAATAGACTGTCCAAATGCTTGTCATAGACAAGGTATTGATTTATTCAACTTTCATATGAGATTGAAAAAAAACATAATAAAATAATTTATTGGACTATTATTCAACTTTCATATGAGATTGAAAAAAAACATAATAAAATAATTTATTGGACTATTATTAAATTTCTTTATTTAAATAATTTTTGAAATAATATTTACTTATATTTTATTGTTTTTTAATTTTTTATAATGATATTTTGAATAAATATAATAAAAATATTTATAATAAAATATGTGTTTAAACTTTATAATAATATAATAAAAATATTTCCATTTTAATTTAATAATATAAAATACTGTATAATTTAATAATTAAAAAAATATATTTTTAAAAAATATAAACTACAATTAAATCAATTAGAGCAAGTCACACAACTAACGATTCCATCCAAAGAATACCTGTGCCCGGAGGTCCTTGAATCAAAGCTACTCGATTTCTAAGAGCAAGTTTAATTGCTTTAATTTGACTATCATCCAGGCTAGTTTTATGGCCACATTCTATCAAATCGTCCAACTCATGGACCTGACCTCTCATGGCGTTTGCCTCGTTATACCCTTGGACCGAACTATCACTGGAAATGGTTGCTTCGTTATAGCCTCGGACAGGACTACCGCTGGAAACGCTGGACATAAAACTCAAGCTTCTCCTTTTGACATTGCTTATGTTTTCATAAGTCGGGTTTTCCTTCTCTTCATTAAATAAACATCTCCAGTTCAGAGTAGTTGTCGGAGTGAGATAATCTGGAGGCTTATTTGGCCATTTCGCATAAACGAGCTCTTCTATGAAAGGAAAAATCTCGGTATCTTTCTCTTGCAAAGCTTTTAATACTGGTTGATAAGCTCTGTAATATGTAGGACTTTCCACTAAAACAATATTCGCGCTAGCGGCCAAAAGTCGACCAATTGCTTGGATCTCCACTTCTCCAGCGCCGCCTCTTCCATCCACAATCCCTGCAAAGATGATCATTCCATTCTTCGAATCTTCGCAGTGAGCCACAACGCCCCAAATTGGGGAGTCAAAGTTCCCTCCATCGTCCGAGAGGCAAAGAAGGCTTCCCGACATGGGAGGCTTATTATTCTTCAACTTATCTACGTGTATTGCCACAGTTAAGCCAGAATAGCTTCCACCGAAATGGATTCCCAGAAAAAAACCATGTGTCCAAATCTTAATATCCCTTAGATCCAGTAACGACTTCTTCCTTAGGGCAGAGAGACCCTTTTTCAGAGCCCAAAAGCAGTCCTCCTGGAGCAATCGAAAATAAGTGTCCATGTACACATCAATAGAGCCGTAGCTTCCTTCCTTCTTAACACAAGGGAGCCCCTTCAAACAATTTCCCAAAGCCGTGTCATCTGTCGGGAAACCTGTAATTTCAGGTAACAATGGCACTTTATTCCATGGAAGATTAGCGTTCGTTGAGGAAATTGCATTGCCCGCCTGAGCGGTGAGCAAACCCAGAAGGAACTGACAGTGGCAACCAATATTTTCTCCACTCTTTGTTTGAAGCACCATATCGTTCAACAATGGCAAAACATCAGAAACTGTT
>JASDQU010436829.1:150450-180039 GCA_032191745.1 Picea mariana
AGATCCTGGGTATTCTACTGCCCATGTCCTCCACTATTTCAGCCTGCTGACCATTGTGGACAACTCTCACTTTGTCATTTATGTGGGGGCAATCTTTGTGCCTATGGTGGTTGTTTTGGCATTTGCCCACCCACTTCAGCCTTACCAAGCTCTCTAAAAGATGGATATCTTTGAGGATTGTTTCTGAAAAAGGATGGCTTAGCTCCCTTCTTCCTCTGATCCATCTTGAAATTATTCTTGTATTCCCAAGCCTTCCAGAAAGTAGGATTCTCTCTTTGCTGCTCATATAAGCATTTTTATCTTCTTATAGTTTCTTCCATGGTCTTAGGGTCATCATACTGGATCTTGTCATTGATGGAAGGTGGAAGTCCACTCAGATACCTTTGAATCTTGAAAGTCTCACCCTTGATGAATGGAACATACTTTAGTAATTCCAAAAACCTTAGTTCATACTCATCAATGGTCATGCTACTGAGTTTGTGTTCAAAGAACTCTTTCATCTTTCTGTCATAATATCTCTTAGTCAAGTATTTATTCTCGAAATACTTCTTGAATTATTTACAAGTGATATCTTTCTCTCTAATGTGCTGCACTTGCACAAGCTTATCCCACCACATGGATGCCTTTCCTTTCAGTTGATACATTGCAATTATTCCTTCTTCATGAGAGGAATAATTTTGAAGTTGGAAATATTTTCTCATGCCAAGGAACCATGTTTCGACATCTTCCTCCTTCTTGTGTTCTCCATCAAACGTAGGAGGCTTAATCTTGTTCATTTCTCCCTTCAGTTCATCCACTCCAGATCTCCTGTACTTTCTGGTAGGAGATGGGCTTGAACTACTGTGTGCCCTCCTCTTGGAGAGACCTTGTGAGTGATGATGGTGTCTATCAACACTCCTTGATCTTCTTCCCTCAGAATTCTGGTGACTCCCTGTTTTGCTCGAGTCTCTCTCCTTGTCCAACTTCTTTTCTATTCTCTCCAGACTCTTCATCAACTTTAAGTCGAATTCTCCCTGTTGTTCCTTAGCTTTCTCTTATCTGCTTGGTGAGTTTGGGCATCTTTCTGGAATCTTTCAATGATTTTCATCATATGCCCTTCCTTATCTATCTCTTCTCCATGCCCATTAGAGTTCGACCCTTCAACTCCCAAATGAACATCCATCCCTTTAGCTTCATTCTTCGAACTGGAAACATTTTGTGCCTTCTCCATTTCTTTGCACTCAGTGGAAACTTTATTCAGTTCTGGCACTCGTTAAACTTCTTCAAACACAATGTGCAGACAACTGGAATTTGTCAGGTTATCATTCCTTAACAAATCCCATATCATTCATAAACAAATCTGATTTAAGAAAACATTCAGACTCCATTTTCTTTTGAGGCTCTGCTGTATGAAGTTTTTGGGCACTAGCCCCTTTCTCTTAGTCCCCAACCCACGTGACCATGGGTCGTGACCAAGCGCTTACTCGAGCCTTCGGCCTTCGGCTTCAGAAGATTTTCAAAGCATAAAACAACAATCTCTCGGAGTTCCGAGTTACTCAAATCGCGAAGTAGAGTGGATCAACAGTCCATGTCTACCTAGCATCCAATGACCAACACTTACTATGGAACCTCAGGTGTCCGAGTTCTGGGTCTTCGGAGATTTGGAGGATCTCGCATCCACAGATCCTAATTGTTAATCTCTGAACATTCCCAATCACCTTTGGTGACGTCGTTACATCACATCACTTAATGTTTTCCAATTGCTGGGGCATGCAATGGTGGTTTGGAGCAACCCACCTTTCATCCCGCAATTCTTCTAACATCGACACGTACCCCTCAGTGAAACCGTGGTTTGGATTGCGGGTCTGCCTTGGAGAATTAGCTTACGTGCAACTTGGGTCCTCGCAATGTCTCCAAGTCATTGATATTGATGTATTGTGATCAACGCCACTGTGGGTCCTTCGACCTTTAACTACGTTACATAACCTCGGGTTCCACTAACCCTGCTCATATAGGATGTCACATGGTGGAATACTAGCGACTAATACGTGGCCCATTCTAATGGGTGACACTCGTCACGTTCCAAAATCCATCTCAATCCTCCACAGTTTGGAATCCACTTACACTTGGCATACAAACCATGTGTCCACGTCACCTCCATGTGATGTCATCATGAATCACCACTTCGTCTCTTCAGGCTTTGGGAGTTTCAACTCCTCTACGCTCATTTTTGTCCGGAGCGCTTTCTCTTGTAGTTCAGGATCCATCGACACGTGTCCTCCTTCACGATCAACGGTTATGAGTGACTTCATCACTTTGGGCTTCAAGAGTTTCAAACTCAAAGCACTTGCCTCCTCCCGAAGTACTTCTACCCGAAGTACACGATCTCCTGACACATGTCCTTCACAATGGATGGCTGCAATCTACTTCCTGGAAATGGATCTAACGATCAAGCTCTTTTATTACGATCTACAATGTAGATCTCCTTCGGACTTTAGAGCTTCGGGTTTAATCATTTCTCTTACCTTTGCATTCAGTTTCACCGATGTCACGAAGTCCGAAGTGCTTCCAGGTTACCCTTTCTGCACTTTCTCCATATTTGACGATCGTAAAGGTTTTTCCTCTCCTTCTGAACAGATCCTATGGCTCCAACATCCCAAGTGTTGATCTCTCTCTCTCCGTGGTCAAATACCATGCCGTCTGTGGTTTTATTCTACTGCTACTCCTCCTGAGCTTCGTAACATGACCAAGTAACCCCTTGGTCTCATAAACATTCTAAAGTTCGAAATTGGTTCCTCCGAACACCATTTCCACTCAAAACTGTGGGTCCAAAGACCACTTATCTGACCCATCTAGACTCAGCATTGAAACCATGTCTCTGATACCATATTGTAACATCCCCGACCACCCACAGGCCAGGCAATGCCACTACTGCGGAATATACACTTATATATAATATGCATTAAATCAAATTAACACATTTAACATAGAGTTACTACAATCATACAAACTTAAATAGAATTAACAGTAATTCATACATGCAACGGAATTCATGATAATATTCAAGCATTATGCGTAACATAAAATTAAGCACATAAATTATACTTATATTTCAACTGGAATAACACCACCAACTACGTGAAGACCTTCCACAAACCTCCCATCCTTAGACCGCGCTGCTCATCACTCTTAGCAGTAGGTCACCATCGAGCTGGGACTAAGCTCCACCGGGCAAGGGAATCCTAGTCTAGGCAAGGTCAACAGGAAGACACACAGTTTATGAGGAAGGATTCTCTCCCAGGAGCCACTTATGCCCACTGCTCACAGACTCTCATTCCCCACATGCCTGTCCCACCCCAGGAGNTGCTAAACCTCCCTTTCCTTGGGCCTCAACAATAGGCTGGACTAGAATTATCCGATCTCTGTGGCAACTATAGGACCCCTTCCAGGAGTTCTCACTTCCTCCGCACACTCTCTCACTTGGAGAGAGTCGCTCACATGCCTGACAACCTGTCTCTTCAACCACAACCACCTCTATCACTTGGAGAGAGTGTTGCACATAGGCCTGACAACTTGCTTCTTCAGCTCCATTCCAGCACTAGGAGGAAAACAGTAAGGCTCAACAAGGAACATATGACGGCAACAAATCACACTCAGCCAAGGGATTGCATGGCCACAACAACCTACAGTTATAACACACACAACATACACAATTATGGTATGCTCAGGTTTCACAGAAGACGCGGCTTAGTCCGTGAGTTCTCATTGGGTTCAGGATGTGTGACTATGCAGAGGTCGAACAGGTTAGACGAAGGATCAGTCCACGGTTTTTTTCCACTGGTTTCAAGGTGCGTGACCAGAGAACAAAACACAGAGGTCAAGTGCAGAGACAAAATGGGTTTAGACGTGCATCCCAACAAACTCAGGCAGAGTATGGAAGAATCGTGGAATGACTCAGGTGAAGGATGGAAGAATGACTCGCCAACCCCCAACACAGCTGACGCTTCAGCTTTTAACTGCATGGACCTAGGTCGACACTTGTCTTCCTGGAGCTGCATGTGTTTCCTTTTGCACACATTCCTTTTCAAAGAACTTAGGACAACACTTGGTCAACTAACCACCTTAACCTTTTAGGAAGTAATAATAAATTATTATTCCCTTTAGAGGTAAGCCCCATAGCTTAGCCCCTAGGCTCAACACTTAGCCTCCTTCCCTTGCCCAACCTTGTGGAAGCTTAATCCCCCATCACTCTTTCTTCGTGGTCGATCGACACGCAACGATGTGTATATTTTATTAATGATCTGCATAATTACATATACAAAAATCAGGCTCCTCGCCTTTAACACCTAGGCTCTCCGGCCTAAATAACACATAAGCCCACCAACTTATATACATTTGGCTCACCAACCTGTAAACATGATTACAATACATAATATCACTGGGGCGAGTATTACATGCTGCTAGCAAACACAGCTTGCAACCATGTCTTGCACAACCGCAACTCCCACCAACTCTATCAGTCTGAGATACCGGATCGATGCCCATTTCGCCAACCACTACAATTGTCTCATCAAGCTTCTTGATCATGCAACCGCAGATCTACTTCTCCAATCCTGCGCGACCCTCAAGCAAGAATTCTCCTTCCAGAGGCGCACAAACCACCATGGCTCTTCTCAACTCGAGCTCAGCTCTCACAGATCACCACTCGACCTGGGATCCCTTCCGTGCTAGGGTTCACAAAACTCCTGATCCATATCTGCCTCCATGAATCCATACAACCTAAGCATTTATCCACTCTCCTTTTTCGTTCCTCACGATGAGTAAAGGGAGCTCCCTTCAAGCATATATGCCAGCGCTGAAGTTAAAACCGGAAATTCTGTAAGTATTCCTTGAAATCGACGCTCCCTCCACTAGAGGAGCCCAGTGCTGGCTTGGAAGCAGCGCTCCCCAAAACAAGAAATCTGATCGGCACTTCCTTAGGCGGATAACCCAACCCTGAAGTAAATATCAGCGCTCCTTGTAGGCAGAGTGACCAGATCTGAACTAAAACAACGACACTCCCCTTTTGCACTGTAATATCGCTCATCACGCAGTGATAGACCCGCGAATTTTTTTTCTCTCTCAGCTCGGTAGACAGGGCAATAACTATTTTCCAGTGATCTCGTTCTCTGCGGCCTCCAACATTGCTCTGATACCATTTGTTAGGATCTTTAAAGGCACATATATTAATTCAGCAACATAAAACCAAAGAAAATATGTACAAATTCAATCACACAAGAGACAATAGTTTACGTGGTAAAACCCTCAAGGTGAGGGAAACATCCACGTGTGGGTGGTTTACGTGATAAAACCCTCAAGGTTAGAGAAACATCCACGTGACAATGGCAACAACATTTTTATTGTTCAATAAACTAAAAATTACAACTAACAGCTAGAGGGCTTGAAGCCTAGGCTCAATATCTCATTCAGTTATACAAAACTGAATACAATAACTATTGCCCCTATTTTAACTAAGTTGTTAAAACAAGAAACACTAAATCCGCCACAAAACGTGGTTAGGTAAAACAACCTTATCCCAGATTCGTTGTCACCTTCCAACAGTTCGTACTCTGCAATCAATCTGCCATTCAACAATCGTTTGTTCCAGAGCCGTTGTTCCGCAATCAATCTGCCATTCAACAATCGTTTGTTTCAGAGCAATTGTTCTTCAAAATCCGGTGAGCAATTTGGTTGTTTCCAAAAGAAATTTGGGACAAATTCCTCTGCAATTTGAAGCGGGTAAGTTTGTAGGCATTCTTCGAACGATTGAAGTATATAAGATATCTGGGCATTGGCGTGAAAGATGCCCTCTCGACAACATAATTCTGTAATTTATGCTTTATTTGTGACTGAAATATATATTATTTGCAATTGATCTTGAGGTTTAAAAGCAGCCAAACTGCCTTGCAATAGTTTTGGAGGTTGGAAGCAGCCAAACTTATTATGAGTTGTCACAGACATGGGCAAGATGTTTTTTAAATGCGCTCTCAATAGAGAACATGATATTGCAAAATTTCTATGCAAACTATGATTCACAAGAGCCCAACAAATTGGATTTAGTGTGGTCTGAATAGAATCTCTTAGGTGGTTTTACCGTTTACAAGAGCGGATTAGAGTAGAACTTTTGTATTTCAGAAGTAAATGATCTCACTTGTTTAACATTTCTTGAAGTGATAGTTGCATGGATTATTAATTTGATTAAATATGGTTTTGCATGAAAAATAAAAATTGAAGCTGTTGCTGGTAATTATACTTTTGTGAATTTTCTGATAGATTATTTATGCTAGTCATTATTTGTAATTGACACGATTTGAATCAATCCTACTCTCATGATAGAGGTGAGAAAATACTCTGACCTTCAAATAGTATTACACTGTTTAAGCTTTGCGAGGGAATGCACATGATCACAAGATTTAAAGCCCGGAGCCTTCTAACAATGGGCATTGTTGGCGAGTTTTTTTTAAGTATGGGCGGCTTGTTTAATGAACTTTGAAGCATCTGTATCAAATTTAAAACTTTAATAACAATAAGCTTTTTATTTACAATATCCAAGTTTGAAAGTACAAGAGCGGTCGGCTGAAACAACCCTTATCAATATCTACTAGTTCATGAATAAAATGCTAATAAGCTAATCAAGAAAAATGTTAATATGTATGTTTTCACAGTTTTTTTCTATCTAATTCAGCACTATTTTCTATTATATGAGTTTCAATTGTTTTTGATGATAAGAGTTTCAGTTATAAGTTTTTTTCTATCTAATTCAGCACTATTTTCTATTATATGAGTTTCAATTGTTTTTGATGATAAGAGTTTCAGTTATCTTTGATGATGGATATAATATCCACTTGAAACGATGTCCAAAACACTCTACACAATTCAAACTCCAAAATAATTATACAAATGCTAATTTATTTGGATTGATTCAATTAAAGAGAGTATAGAGAGGACCTCATGTTAAATTAACATAAATGCAGAAATACAATACCTTCGAAAGAAATTCAGGGCAATCTATAGTCCCTTGGTAATTAAGATAGACAGATAAAAAAAAATATATCAGACCTGGTTATGTAAATGGTTGGCAATGGATCCCAAAATAATTATACAAATGCTAATTTATTTGGATTGATTCAATTAAAGAGAGTATAGAGAGGACCTCATGTTAAATTAACATAAATGCAGAAATACAATACCTTCGAAAGAAATTCAGGGCAATCTATAGTCCCTTGGTAATTAAGATAGACAGATAAACAAAAATATATCAGACCTGGTTATGTAAATGGTTGGCAATGGATCCTCTGTTGAGCACTGCAATTAAGATAGGCAGATGAAAAAAAATAGATTTTAATTTATTGAAAGTCAAACCTGGTTATGTAAATGGTTGGCAATGGATTCTTTATTGAGTATCATCTAGTAGTTGGTGATAGGCAGATGAAAAAAAATAGATTTTAATTTATTGAAAGTCAAACCTGGTTATGTAAATGGTTGGCAATGGATTCTTTATTGAGTATCATGTAGTAGTTGGTCAGCGTGTCAAATTATTTGGAGGCTTGTAAGATTATTTGGAGAGATTTTTTAATGGTAAATAATATGTACTTTACAACAAAGTATTTAATGTTTTATATGTTGAGATATATATGATAGCAGAGGATTTAATGCTTTATATGCTGGGATATATATAGTTTGATCTAAAGATATTATATATACAGTCTGAGTGAACTTAATGGTAAAGAATATGTGTTTAGTCTTAAAAAATCACAAGAAGTAAGGTATGTATACCTCTGTAAACTTTACTAGTATTCTATCAACAAAGATTTTTTTGATCAATTCTTGATTTCAGCAAGCCAATACAGTTTGATCAAATCCGCCCACTGTATCTTAAGTATCGTGTGTATGGATTATTTATAGATAGAGTATTGTATGTAAGATTAGAGACGGAAAACGTTTCACCAAACCTTTTCAATAACTAGCCCTCTCCCCATGGTGATATTTTTACCTTCCAATGATTAGATATGATGCCAATCACACACAAATCTTCCAGTATTCGAGAGCACAGAGTGCACTATTGGCCCAGACATCACAACCAGAATAGCGTAACCCCGCTGTCCCTAACATATACAAAACAAGAGAAAAAAAATCCACATAGTCAGTCAGTGTAGAGAATTCATATTCGTTTCCAGGTTAATCGTGTGAAACTAACTCGCGTCCCTATGTTTTTGTCTCAGAAAATAGAGCAAACCTTGATTAGCATCCATCTCCGTCTCTCTCTAATGGCTCAATAACCGATAAAGCTTTGGCTCTGGCTTGCTTAACCATGAAACAGATTCACTAATCTATCCATTTTCCTCATCTTGGCCAAACCCCTTCTCCATTGGCCGAGTCGCATGTTTAATATTTAAAGGACAATTGTGCAAAGAAACCATGAGAAAGCTCGAAGCATGGGATAACACGTTGAAAGACATTTAAAAGTTTATTAAGCTCATGGCTTGAAATTAATTATGTTATGACTTTTTATACTTTTCCACTGTAATTCTCTCGAATGCATGATTATTGATAAGCTATCCACAAATGTGGATGTCCACTTATATCTTTGTATTGAGTAAAATCAGCATAAAACAAAAATAATTAGGGTAACCATCTAAAAATGAGTGCATATCACTCCCAAATAGATGGTCAATTTAAAGTGGTAAACAAGTTCCTAGAAATCTATTTTAGATACGTTTCTTTTGAGAAACCACATCAATGGGCACAATGACTTTCTTTCATAGAATGGTGGTACAATACCTCTTATCTTGGACCTACTCCAAAATCTTTGTCAATAAATTCATATAAGGCTTAGGTAGTGGATCATACACTCCACACTAGAGAAGTCATTCTCCACATACTAAAGGACAATTTGGTTATGGCTCAAAACAAAATGAACCAAAAATTGGACTATCATCAATCATAATGTTCTTTTGCAATAGGGAATCAGGTGTTTCTTTGAGTTCAACCCTATAAAAAAAAAATCACTCAAAGACAAAACACCTTAGAAACTAGCACCCAAGTTTTATGGACCCTATGAGATCATCCAGTGCATTGGAAAAGTGGCCTACAAATTGGCTTTTCCATCCCACTCCAATATTCATCCAGTATTTCATGTGTCTAGTCTTAAAAAGGTCATGGGATCAAAGTACAAGGTGCAAACCAACCTACCAAAATTTGATGAAGAAGGCTCTATTTGGTTTTAACCAACAACAATATTGGATACGAAAGATAATCAATTGCACCAACGCACAATCAGTGAAGTATTGATCTAGTGGAAAGACATGCCACTTGGAGATTCCACGTGGGAACCAACCACAATTCTACAACAATTTCCTCATCTTCATCCTTGATGAAAATGTTATTTTTGAAGGGGGAGGGCATGTTAGGGTCCTACCCTAACCTCCATATTTTGGCTACATAGGAGTTATTTATTATTGTATGCAACCATCCTCTTTAAATAATGCCTATTGGATAATAGTGGATAGTTATTCAAAGTAAAAGGATCCATAGGCCCACTAGGTAGTTGGTTCCCATTAGTGATGGTACCATGAATAGTTAGGGTTTTTTCCATGGAAAATATATTTAAAGAGATAGGAGACTATGTAATGTTTTTCTTGTGTTGTGTATTTTGAGCTCTACTTAGTAGAACGTGATCCCACCTTAAGAGGCAAGTGAGCAATATATTCTTCTTCACATGATCAATATAAAAGGGTATATTTACATCATCTATCTTATTGTCTATTTTTTTGTTAATATGTAATTATATTCTCTATATAACTGGTTGTGTTTCAATTTTCAAGGATTAAGGAACACTACAATGAGTCTATCAAGAAGTGAAAAGTTAATAAGTGTCACAAATGGTCTAGATATGCCCCACTAAAATATATCAATGATAATATATCTTTGTATGGGAAGTCCTAATCGAGGATTGGTGAAATGAAAAGCTTTGTGAATGGCTAAAATTCAATATACCAAAACAAATTAAGGGTTCACATGTATCACAAGGAAAATCCTAGTTGAGAATTAATAGATTATGAAGTGACATGAATGGCCAACATTTGACCTATTCTTTTAGATCTATGCTAACAATTCATGTTGGGGTGGTAGTTCTATCGAGGTTGGAAAATTTTTCATCTACTGTGAATGGTGGATCTCATCTCTACTAGATAAGATATATGATCTATATTGCTTCATGGGGAGCGTCTCAATCAAGGGTCAACAAACAAAAAGTTCCATGAATTACTGATCACATATAGATTATATTTTATTACGGACATGGACTTGATCGAAGTTGGAGGATTATTAAAAAACCATGAATGGATCGTATTTGTCTCATAAAGTAAAATCAAAGGTCCAAGATCCATCATGGGGTGGTAGGCCCGTCGATAAATAACAAAGTACATGCATTGTGAATAGTCCATATTATAGTAGGATCTTAAATCAATGGCCCATAGGCCTTTGCAAGGGAACCTCTCCTCAATGATAAATTGGCAACAATGAAAAGAAAATAGTATACACCCATAGAGAATCTAGGATCTTGACTTAAGACAATATTCCATTGGGCCCAATGATTAGATCTCACTCACCAATTTTAGTCTACTATGTTCCAAACCATGAAAAATGAAAAACACCAATGCTAGCACAATCTTACCAATTATGGAGCATTATTGCCAAATTAGGGCTCACACATAGTTGTGTTTGATCAATTGAAAACCAAAGGAGATCCCCTCCTTCCTCCATTGTGTGTGCATTTTCATGCAAAGATTGAAAAGAGGATCCCTAGGGAATTCAACAATCCTAAAACAATTCATTTCCACTATCCAACTAATCTACAAGTTGCCACATTCAATCCCACCACCTTATGAGAAAGACATAGTAATTGGTGTGTATCAGGTAAGTTTATTTCACTACCAGACCTCTCTTTTTTTCAAATTCCACTATAAGC
The DNA here is from genome assembly GCA_032191745.1 of Picea mariana. Taxonomy (NCBI): domain Eukaryota; kingdom Viridiplantae; phylum Streptophyta; class Pinopsida; order Pinales; family Pinaceae; genus Picea; species Picea mariana. Next base: position 161,438 of record JASDQU010436829.1, read on the forward strand.
TTCTATAATTCACCATGCCTAGAGATTCCAAAACAATCTCTAGAGAGTCCCCTTCCTATTCCATAGGTTTTTTCTCATAATAATAATAATAATAATAATAATAATAATAATGATATAATTTTAAGGTCATGGCCAAGACATAAACCAAATTGGTGTATGAGACCCCCTTGTTTGTGGGACAAGGGACCCTCTTCGCATGATGATTTCACTGCTAAAGTCTATGGAGGTGTACATACCCTACCCCCCTCTTCCTTTGAACTTGTGACCTCTTAAGAGGAAACACATGTTCTTAACCATTAAGCCCACTCAAGTTGTATTCCCTAAAGTCACCTCGATTCATAGATGAATTCACCAAAGTAGATACCCCAAAACTTAGTTCCTCCACACCTTGCCAATTGATTGGGGTTGCCTATAGTTGCTTTATGCAAGGAGTAAAGGGTACCCCCTACTAGTCATCTAATATAGTGCATCGTGTATTCCTAGACATCTACCCATTCCCTAAGTTTTTTTACCTTTGTGCCAAGTACTAAAACCCTTCCACTTCATCCCCCATGTCTACAAATGGCCAAACAAAACCGTTTTGAATTGTATCTTAGACTATCTCCACCATGTTGGGAACCTTTGCGAAAATCACCATATTATTCCCAAAGGTAAAAAGGAATATACAAATGGGTATTTCCCAATGAGTAGAAGGTAGACATATTTCAAAACTCAAATCCTACCTTCCCCCTTCGAAACCAAGAAATTCCCTAAATGGTCCCACAAATCCATCTCTCTTTTTACCTTGATCCTCAGAAGGGATGATGAATTTTTGGTATATGAAAGCATGGTGGCCATACTTGACATATTCCATGGCCACCAAACACCCTCATTCAAATATATATAGACCATATCCATTAACATTGGGCATTAATTAGTTAGCTTCAAGACTGATAGATTGTTTCATTACCCCTCCTATTTAGTATACATATTCATTTTCTACCAGAGACACACTTTATCTCACCTAGGACTGTAGTATTTCAAGGATGGAAAGTCCACTAGGTGTTTTGATCGGCTTTCATGGGTCGAGACACTACTAGATTTGGGTACAAATTTCATTGGTGTATCAACATTTATGTTTTCACAAAAGAATTATATTCATTTTTTTTCCCATAACCATGGATCTTCTTACCTTGTTCTAGATCTAATAAAAGTGTACGTGTAATAATAACACTTACCTTGGTGATCAAGTTGGATTTTATGCCTAGGACAACTTGCATTTTGTTGAATAATGTAAAATATTTACGGGGATGTCTAGGAATAACTATCAATGATTACATTCCATGGATTTTCACATGTAGGAATAACACTAACTACAATGATTGAGTTGGGTTTTATGCCCATGAATTGCATTTTGTTGAAAAATTAAAATCTTTTTGGGACCTAATGATTGCATTCGAATTGAAAATTGTCAAAGCTTCATGGTGATGTAGAATCTAGGAATAACTAGAAACAATTGGATTTGATGACCCAACATTTCATTTAATTTTTTTTTAAAACAATTATTTGCTCATGCTAAAACATTCATATGTGCTTCTTACCCTATTCCAAAGTCAAATTCCATAACCAAATGCACTACTTATTTCATAACAATGTATGCAATATTCCATGAGTATTAATTTAGATTGGATGTAGTGTAAATAGTTTTTATTATGGTGTTGGATTCTTGTATGTGGTTCCTAGCAAAGTTTGTGTCATTAGAAAATTGAGGAACCTCAACAAGTCACCATTGACTAAGTGGTTACTACATTTCATTCCCAACAAGGGTTACTAATTATATCTCAACTAGTAATGATTCTATTTTATTCTACAATATCACTACCCATAACAACATTGCATTCGAGTCCAATTTTTTTCATAACCATGGATTTTCTTACCTTGCTCATGAGGTAATAAATCTTCTTGCCAAAATAACACTAACCACTCTAATTCAATTGGGTTTTATGCCTAGGATATACTATATTTCATTGAATAATGTCAAGGATTCATGGGGTTGATGAATCTCGAAATAACAAAAAATTATTGCAATCCATGGATCTACTTAGCTTGTTCTAGAGCCAATAAATATACACATCTAGGATGAACACTAACCACGGTGATTGAGTTGGTTTTTATGCCCATTATTTTCATTTCATTGAATAATTTCAAGGCTTCATGGGGGCCCAATGATTGGATTAGCATTGAATAATTCAAGACTTCATGGGGATGGAGAATTCGGGAATAACTAGTAGTGATTGCATTCCATGATGCAACATCTCATTTAAGCATTCTTATGAATAATTTGTGGGGCATGCTAAAATGACCAACATGTGATTCTTACCTTATTTTAGAGCCAATTCCCATAACCAAATGCACTACTTATTTTATAATGATGGATACAAGATCCCATCACTATTAACTTAGATCAAATATAGTGTATAGATTTTGGATAATAAATTTGGAATCTTGAATTAGGTTCCTAGAAATGTTCATGTGATTGCCAAGTTGAGGAACCTCACTAAGTCACCATTCACTGAGTACTTTCTATATTTGATTCCCATCAAGAGTTTACTTCTATCCCAACCAATAATCATTACATTCCAATTCTACAAGACCACTTCCCACAACAACATTACATTAAAATACATATTTTTATTTCACAACCATGGATCTACTCACCTTGTTCTAGATCCAATAAATCTACACATGCAGTAAAAACACCAACCATGCTCATTGAGTTGGGTTGTATTCCCAAGACCACCTTTATTTCATTGAATAATGTCAAGGCTTCATGGGGATTGTGAATATAGGAATAATTAATAATGATTGCATTACATGTATTTTATTAGCTTGTTGTAGAGCCAATAAATATGCACATTCAATAAGAAAACTAACCACAGTGATTGAGTTGGATATTATGCCCATGAATTGCATTTCATTGAATAATGTCAAGGATCATGGGGATTTAATGAATAATATCAAGGCTTCACGAGGATGGTAAATCTAGGAATAACTAATAATGATTGCATTCCATGATCAACCAACATCTTGTTTAGGAATTCGATTGAACAATTAGTGGGCACTACTAAAATTTCCACATGCACTTCTTACTTTGTTCTGTAGCCAAATTCCATAATTAATTGCACTTTTTATTACATAACCATGGATGAAATATTCCATGACTATTGGTATAGATCGAATATGTGTAATGAGTTTATATTTTGGTATTGAATCTTGCATTTGGTTCCTAGAAAGGATCATATCATTGGAAAGTTAAGGAACATCACCAAGTAATCATCAACTGAGTGCTTGTTGCATTTCATTCTAAAAAAGGCTTACTCCTATCCCAACCAATCAATAATTACATTCCATTTCTACAATCCCGCTAGCCACAACAACCTTACATTCAATTCCAATATTTATTATAGATCCATGAATCTTCTTAGTTTGTTTCAGAGCCAATAAATCCTCACATTAACTATTACAAAAACGAGCTAGATCACTAAAGGATGAAAGCGTAAAATGGCCATCAAGAGTTTACTTCTATCCCAACCAATAATCATTACATTCCAATTCTACAAGACCACTTCCCACAACAACATTACATTCAAATCCATATTTTTATTTCATAACCATGGATCTACTCACCTTGTTCTAGATCCAATAAATCTACACATGCAAGAAAAACACCAACCATGGTCATTGAGTTGGGTTGTATGCCCAAGACCACCTTCATTTCATTGAATAACGTCAAGGCTTCATGGGGATTGTGAATATAGGAATAATTAATAATGATTGCATTCCATGTATTTTCTTAGCTTGTTGTAGAGCCAATAAATATGCACATTCAAGAAGAACACTAACCATAGTGATTGAGTTGGATATTATGCCCATGACTTGCATTTCATTGAATAATTTCAAGGATCAAGGGGATTTAATGAATAATATCAAGGCTTCATGAGTATGGTGAATCTAGGAATAACTAATAATGATTGCATTCCATGATCAACCAACATCTTGTTTAGGAATTCAATTGAACAATTAGTGGGCACTACTAAAATTTCCACATGCACTTCTTACTTTGTTCCGTAGCCAAATTCCATAAGTAATTGGACTTCTTATTACATAACCATGGATGAAATATTCCATGACTATTGGTATAGATCGAATATGTGTAATGAGTTTATATTTTGGTATTGAATCTTGCATTTGGTTCCTAGAAAGGATCAATCATTGGAAAGTTAAGGAACATCACCAAATAATCATCAACTGAGTTCTTGTTGCATTTGATTCTCAACAAGGCTTACTTCTATCCTAACCAATCAACAATTACATTCCATTTCTACAATCCTGCTAGCCACAACAACATGACATTCAAATCCAATATTTATTCTAGATCCATGGATCTTCTTAGTTTGTTTCAGAGCCAATAAATCCTCAAATTAACTATTACAAAAATGAGCTAGATCACTAAAGGATGAAAGCGTAAAATGGTTGAGTCACATAATTGAGCTCAAATAAATATACTCACAATACCACCGTATCATATTATCAATGAATAATCAGTGCATTTATTATGATGAAGTTTACCTCCTTATATATCATTGATCATTGAGCAAGTCATTTCCACTTATGAATATAGGATATAACACTTTACACAAAAAGTAAATATTAGCAAATCATAAATTCATAAAGTCAATTTATTACATAGTAATCCTTATACTCTAACACCCCCTCTTAAGTCTTACATAATGAAAAGAAAAACATATTGACTAAAGGAAAACACACACTGACTGAACACAAAAACAAAAAATGTGATAAGAACCAAACATTCTTTAGAATCTTCTTCTTTGGAAAATAGTTCCTAGACTAGGCAGATCTCCATCAAGATGCCTTGTAACATTTGTAAATGTGAAACTCCCAAGTTGTTAGATTTCACCTTCCTAAACTCCTAAATTATGAATCTCTCGAATTAAATCATTGGACTGCAATCCACATGCATGTCTCATAACCTCATTGTTGAACAAAAATCCACATGCATGTCTCAAAACCCTAATGAGAGATAATTCCTTAGATCCAAAAACTCATGAACTATCTAGGAAACCATCCATGCCGAGTTGTATCTACACTAGATCACTTCCCGCCATCAAAGTGTGGGCTTCTCAAAATTCATAGAATGCCCTTTCTTTAGTAAGTTCATCACCATTGTCATCATGTAGTGCATATTCAATAATGGATACATTCACTACTTGCGGTTTTTCTTTGATATTTCCCTTGAGAATATCATTATCTCAAAATCTGTAGTTTCGGGATATGTGAGCCATTTTCTTTCAATAATGACAAATTCCATATCCCATTTCTCTTTAGTTGATATGCTACAATTGTATCTTGAGTATAATGTAGTGTCAAGTTAAGTACCAACTTCTATATCACCTATAATGGTTCTCGATTCTTCAACTAAGGGAGATAAAATCACGTCTCCTAGAGTTTGAGAAGACATGTTGGTGAACCCTTGATCCATGTCTGCTAGCAACAATCCCTAGGTATTCACACTTGTACAAAGTTCATGGCTCTTATACTATTGAAGTTGCAAGAGTGGAAACCTTTTCTTTCAAAGGTCAAGGACTCTTGGGAATAACCAAAAATGATTTCATTCAATGGATTTGTTTACCTTGTTCCAGAGGCAATAAATCTACACATGTAGGTAGAACACTAACCAGGATGATTGAGTTCAATTTTATTCCTAGGACTTAAATTTCCTTGAATAATTTCAAGGCTTCATGGGGACCCAATGTTGCATTCCAATTGAAGAATGTCAAGTCTTCATGGACATGGTGAATCTAGAAATAAATAGTAATGGTTTCATTCCATGACTATCCAACATCTAATTTAGGCATTATTTTGAACAATTAGCGGACAATGCTAAAATCCACACATGCACTTATTAACTTGTTTGAGATAAAAATTCCATAACCAATTGAACTTCTTATTTCATAACCATGGGTGAATAATTCCATGCATGACTATTAATTTATATTGGATAAATTGCAAGATTTTTTTTTATGGTGTTGGAATATTGCATTTGGTTCCTAGCAAATTTCATGTCACCAAGTCACCATGGAATAAGTGCTTGGAACAATTAATTCCCAATTACAAGGGTTAACCTCTATCCCAACCACCAATGATTTCATTTCATTTCTACAATTCCACTACCCATAAAAGACTGAACCCTTAATCCATTTTTTATTTCCTAACTCCATATGTACTTAACTTGTTCCATAGAAAATAAATCTACACATATATGCATAACACTAGCCATGGTGATTGAGTTGGGTTTTTATGACCAGGACTTGCATTTCACATAATTTTGTCAAGGCTTCATGTGGGAGGATAAAATATAAATAACCAACAATGGTTTCATTTCGTGATAGTTAATTTTTTATTAGATATAGTGTAAATAATTTTGATCATGGTGTTAGAACCTTGCATGTGGTTCCTATAAAGGCTCATGTCAATGCCAAGTTGAGGAACCTCACCAAGTCACCATGGACTAATAGTGATTTCTACATTTCATTCCCAACAAGAGTTTTATCACATACTTATATGATTTCATGGTAAGGTTATCATTTCAATGATTTCAATGATTAATGGTTACAATAATCATAAGACTTCTCTATGTTGTATCGTTATTGGTCTTAATCCATGTGGTGGATTCAACTGACCACATAATGTATTTAGTTTACTTGTTTAGGGATAATTCTATATGGTTTCATATGAGTACATTTTTATCCATGAAGGCCAAAATAATGCACCTATAAATATAGTTTCATGTCATAAGGGATTCATTTGGTGTTGTACACATCGATGATTAAATGAGTATTGGGTTTTACCCTTATGCACTTTAGGGTTTAATTCTTTTTTATTCTATTATTTTGTTCAAAGTACTTCAAGAAACATGCCTAAGTGGTGGATTAAGTGATAGTTTTGAGTGGTAGCTATTCTTCTAGAGTCTACTAAACACACACTTGATCTTATCCCTTTGAAAATTATACATTTAAGGTGGATAACCATATGATAATAGATGAATGGAACCAACAAAATGAAAAATATTGATTCTTTAAACTACTTCATTGAAAAATGTCAATTATTCATGGTGTTAAGAAATAGAATTCCACGCCAAACTTAATAGGGAAAAATAAGACATATTTAAACAAGAAAGATAAATGACAAATCAATCACATAGTACACAAATATTTTACCATGGAAACCAAAACAAGAAAACTAGCATTCCTTGAGCATATTACTCTCTTATTGTCTTATTTATTCATAATAAAGAGTTACATGACTAACCTTGGTCTACACCTAAGATATAATCACCATCATAATCTCTTTCATTACACAATAACGACCGTGTATCCAATTCGACTTACATCTACATGACCAAAAACCTCTTAAGGATTGATCTAACGATTAATGATTATATTTTATAGTATTACAACATGCCATATTTATAGGCTTTACGGTAGAAAAAACCCTAAAGAATGACGCCCAAAAATGGTTACATTTTTTTTCAACGAAAAAAATACGCTTTATATTCAAAAGGATATAATAGTGTACATGGGTATATCACGAGAAAAACAAGAACTATGCCGATGAATCAAAACTATCCAAACAAAAAAAAGGTGTAACTAGTCACAACGAGACCATTGCCGATCCCATGGGTGGGCAGCTCTCAAGGCAAGTAGAGCTTTCAAAGATTTATCAACGAGGTAGGTCCCTCATTGCCCTCTTCCCATCTAGTATAACGAATGTGTCCCGATGGCAAAGACAATGCTTTTTTTGAGAGAATATCAGCCTCATTATTTTCCTCTCTGTAGATGTGAGAGAAAGTAAGAAAATTGAACAGCTGTGTCGCTTCACGAGTTCTCTCTTTCCAGCTTACCAGGTCCGCTACATGGAAATCTGCGTGTCCGCTCAACCAATCAATGATAATTTTGGAGTCACCAAGCAGTAAAAGCTCATTGATATGTAATCGACTTGCCAGAATACAAGACACCCACGCTCCCATGAGTTCTGCCTTCATGTTGGTACCGTTTCCATAGTTTAGTGTCCATCGGTAACAAGTTTGATATTTAATGACAATCTTTCCACCCGCCCCACAGTATAAGCCATCCTGTTGATCCGCGCCATCGAACTAGGCCACAACTCTATTGAGTGGAATGTTAAAGATGGACCTGCAAGGTGTTGTAGCCGGTGACTGTTTTCTACACACGACCATCTCAGCAATGATGGAATTGGCCACGCTGTGAAGAGAAGGTGACTTATCTTCGAACAAGGCAGCGTTCCTGTTTTTCCAAACATGCCAGCAGAGAAGAATTGGCAGCTTCACCTGGTTCTTTGAGACCCCCATCCAATTCTGGAAGCAAAATGATAGGCTGGTACCAGACCAATTAGACGTGAGCATGAGAGCATGGGTTAAGTGATTCCACACGGATCTAGTAAAAGAGAATTCAATGAAGACATGGGCGCTCGTCTCACAGTGAGAATAACAAAGGCTACAACGACTGGGCCCCTCCCATCCTCGGGCTTGGAGATTCGGCCACAACATCAGTTTGTTTTCGATTAATAGCCAGGTAAATAATTTATGCTTAATTGAACAGTAGCTCCTCTAGATCTTGTTGCGTCCATGCTCTGGTGTAATGGTCCAGCATTTAGCAGCTAAAGCGCCGTAGGCATTCTTTGCACTGAGGGCACCGGATCTGTCCCCTCCCATCCATAAGAGTGTATCGGGCCTATCTTGTAAGAGGATGCCCGATTCTATAAGTTTGCGTGTATATCCGTCCCATTCAGGAGCAAGTTCAGCGCCCAGATCTAACTCCTCACTACTGAGCCAACAATTGCTCAAATGTCCCCCGCTGTGAGATGACTTGAACTAATAAAGGAAGAAAAGATTTTTTTGGTGTAGGTACTCCAGCAGTTTTGTGGAAAGCATGGCATGCTTTCCCAATCCCAGCAAACTGTCCCTGCCCACTTCAATCAGAAATCCATTACCAGGATTCCACGAGAGCCAATGAAGAATGATGGGAAGGATCTTTAGCAGGTGTTTCCAAATATGCGAGCCTTCTGTGGGTCTCTTAGAGGCCGATCTGAGCCAGAAGTGGACCGGTAATTGAGGGAAGTATTTTGCCTTAATAACCTTACTCCAGAGACCCGGGTGTTTTCCGAGAGCGCCCTGTGGAAGAAGGTCAGATTCCTGAGGCCCCATCTGCCCATCTTCTTTGGTTTTGAAATTGTCTCCCATTTGCAGAGATGATAACCAGTAATCTTGCTGCCAGTCTAAAGAAAGGAGAAAATAAGTTGACGAATAGAGCTTAGAACTGTGGCTGGGATTTTTGCAAGCGCCATCCAATAGACCGGAAGGCTTTCCAAAACGGCTTTTATGAGAATGTATCTCCCTCCCATGGAGAGTAGCTTATTACACCATTGAAGAATTCTACTTTTAAATTTATCAAGAAGCCATAGCCAATCATTGTTAGAATATCTGGAGGATTTGATGAAAAACCCAAGGTAGGAAAACCCCTCCTTTAGGTCTGCTACATCAATACCAAACAAATCTCTCAAATTTGTTAAGAAAGGCTCTTGTGAATTCAAAGCAAGGAAGACATATTTTTGAAGATTTACCACCAATCCAGAGGCTGCGCAGAAGGTACTCATGATGGAGTGTATTAGGGACCATTCCACAAGACTGGCCTTAGTCAAAATTAGCACATCATCAACAAAGAGGATGTGCAGGATGTGTGACAACCCTGAGAAATTAACACCAGATAGATGGCCCTCCGCTTGGCTTTTTTTAAGTAAGATACTTAGCCCTTCAAGGATCAAGATAAATAGGAGAGGTGATAGAGGGCATCCTTGACGGAGCCCTCTCTCACATCGAAAAGTTTTAGTGGGTTCCCCATTGATCAGAACAACCAGTGTTGCCGAGGAAATACAACCTAAAATCCAATTGGTAGTGGCAAGCCCAAAACCGCTCTGCAGCAGAATAAGATGCAAAAAGTTCCAATTTACACTGTCAAAGGCCTGCTTGAGATCCAGCTTTAGAAGAATGGCTTGTTTCTTTCTAGACTTTAAAGTGTGAATGCATTCCTGTGTGACACCAACTGCATCTAAAATCTGTCTACCTTTCAGAAAGCCAAGCTGCTCCTCCGATAGAGATTTGGAGAGTAAAGGGAGAATTCTATTGGCAATAATCTTAGAAATTAGTTTATAACATAGATTGCAGAGTGAAATGGGACGAAAGTCTTTGAAGTGTTTTGGAAGATTAGATTTAGGGATCAAGACTATAAATGTGTTGTTTAACTGTGGATTTATCACACCTCTTATGCGAGCATCCTCCATGACGTCCAATAGTTCCTGACCCATAATGTTGAAAAAGTGAAGGTATAATTCAACCGACCATCCGTCGGGTCCAGGACTCTTTTCTTTTTTGAAACCCTTGAGTACTGCCAATAATTCCTCCTTTGTATAGGGGGATTCCAAGGCTAGTGCCTCCTCATCTTTCACCATGTTGGGGAAGCGGCTAGCTAACTCCACCTATGAAATGAGGCTTGGTACATTGGGAACCTGAAAAAAAGTTTTAAAATGGTTAGCAACAGCCACTTTGATGTTTTCCTGGGCATGATGTGTAGTTCCATCCTCCTCTTCAATATCCCACAGCTGTTTTTTGGATCTACGCGCACTGGCAAAACGATGAAAGTACCGGGTGTTTTTTTCCCCTCCCGCAAGTCAGAGCATCCTTCTCTTTAATCTCCATCTCTCCTCATCTTCATGAAGGAATGTTGATCGGGCTCTCTCCAGTTCACGGATTTTAAAGTCGATGTTCAAATTGGTAGTATCCTGGAATTGTAAGCGGAGTAGTGCATCTAGCTCCTTGTCGATCCTGTTAATGGTGGCCTATTCCACAAGTTTTTTGTCTTTTAGCCAAATAGAAGTTTGATGCTTTAAACTGGCTAATTTTTTTACCAAATTACCTTGGGGGTCTCCAGGCACCGAACCAGAAAAATCTGCCCACGTCGATCTGACCAAGTAATTGAAAGAATCCTCCTTTAACCATAACGGGTTAAATTTAAATGGCTGTCCCACCCCATAGCGTCCCATACCAATCTGTAGGCAAATGGCTGCATGGTCTGATAGAAAAGGTAGGTTTACCCATGCTCGTGAGCTTCGAGAAGATGAAAGCACCTCTTCAGAGATAAGAAATCGGTCAAGTCACTTGGCAATGCTGTCCGGTCCTTGTCTACCATTTTTCGAGGTGGGTAAAAGCTCGGTTGGTTTTAGATCAATTAGGTTGTTTTTGAAAAATACTTGATTAAAGAAGCTCATGTGTGGATCGTTGATCGCTTTATCACCCCATATCTCCAATGGAATGGTGGTTAAGTTGAGATCTCCCGCTATGATAAGGTTCCTTGCTGCCAGAAGCCCGAGAACATCCAGACGCTCCCAGAAGGCCTTGCGATCAGAACATGGGCCGTAAACATTGAGAAAGTTGAAAGAAGATCTTAATTCAGAATAGTAGTCTGATAGTAGAATCCCTCCAGGACTGAGCATCGGACGAAGATCAAAGAGAGATGGGTCCTCGCGGCCAGAAGTCCTCCCGAGGTGCCCACCGAGCTTGCTGCATAGATCATCCAGTTTGGCTTGAGTTGATGCATGAAATCCCTGGCTGTGGAAGCATTTACAAGTGTTTCTTGCAGAAATATAATTGACGACTGTGTCTTCTCCAGTAGTCTTCGCATGGAGGCAAATTTCAGGGCTCCTCCAACCCCTGTTATGTTGAGGGATAGAAGGATCATGTATTACCTCTAGCTAGGGATTTTAATCCTCTAAGTGCCCCTTGATTTGTGACCGTAGCAGAGTTCCCCGATGCAATCAATCCAAACAGAGTTTTCTTGCTAGCACTACAGGTTTTCAATGGTGAAAGTTCAAGCCCAATACCTCTTGACCAGTGAGGTTCTGGTCCTGTAGGAGTAGGAATGTTTGAAGAGGATGGGTGGTCCGGTGGAGGTAAGTTTGGTTGTATTAATGAATTTCCAAGATAGGTTTGGATAGGTAACGAGTCAAAAGGAAGAGAGCGGGCTGGTGTAGCTGTCAAAAACAGGGATTCAAGTTGTAATTCCGATTGGCTCGGTTCAGAGTAACCGGGTAATGTATAAGGGTTTGGAGTTTCAGCTGTGGCTACTATAGGCAGGGATCCCGGAGCCAATGTGGAAGGAGCCGGTTGTGTTGGGTGAGTTGCAGGTGTTGGACATGGGATGGAGGCGCTATTAGTTGGGACAGGCTCATTTGTGGGGGGAAGAGATGTGGGGTCAGACAGGACCGGAAACGAGGCCTTTGTTTCAGAACCCAAGATCATGTTCTCTTGATTAGCTATGAACAGTCTGTCCCAAGATGAGAAAGTATTATAGAGTGAGGGACAAAGTAGTTGGATCTTACCTACTATGGAGTCATCAGAAGGATATGTGTCACGCCCAGAGTTAGGAGTCTCCTCTTCAGCAAACTGGTTTGGTGAAGAGATGTAGTCGTCAAAGTTTGGCTCCTCTGCTGGATCCAAAACGATATCCGGTGGTGGGAACTTATGGAAGTCCCTACGCAAATGTCTGGTTCTGTGGCAAAAGGAGCATCAGAAGGGGATGCCAAGATAGTCTAGATGTTGTGTGATCAGTTGATTGCGCCAATCGATTTCTAAGATTTCTGGAAGTCCTGCCTGGATGTCCAGTTCCACGTATATCTTAGCCATTCTTCTATCTGTATCAGCTAGAGAGTTTGCACCCACCCTTAAAAAATGCCCTAAGGAGGTCCCAATAAGTTCAAGCGCTTGTTGGTTCTAGAGCTGAAGGGGTAGCCCAGGTAGGAGGACCTAGACATGCCTGTGACTGAAGAACTTAGTAGTAGGATTGAAACCAAGCCTCCATCTTTTGAGCATGAGACTTCCCCCATTGATCTACCAGAACTTGTCTAGAATGAGTGTCGAATCCTCTGGCTTTTTAAATATAAAGCCTATCCATCCTTGTTGTAGCAGGTGTATCTTAGGGATGTATCCCAGAATCGACTTCCAATGGATATAAATCCAAGTGTCCACGTTCTGCTTACATTTTTCTTTGTAAGCAAGTCTTCCAACCAGGGCGCATAGGGCAAGGTTACAAGCGTCTGTAAGACCAACATCCATGCCAAGAATGAGTTTGGGGTGTTTTAGTTTGGGCTTCCAGAATCATTGATGGCGTTTGTATAAACCTTGTTTCTGATAGGTAGGTCCGATGTGTGGGAACCTCGCCTCTGTTCTACCCCTTAGCTGGTGAATCCCAGCCAAGCTAATCTTCTGTAAATCGGTCGGATTTGCCCCTGCTGTGAAAGCCTTTGGACTCTCATCAGAGACTGAAGGGTCTGTCTGGGTGCTTGTTGGATTAACCAGACTTGTGCCTCCACTGTTATATGTAGTTACCAACTGTTTGCTTGACAGAGCAACAGATACAGGATCAGTGGGACCAGGGCTCGAATCCGAAGAGACTATCGTCTTTTTGGTCCTGAAATGGTTGGTGCAGAGCTCATCTATCGAGGCTAGCATTATCGGATGGTCCCATGGGTCTCCCATGTTTTCAGTAGGGAGGTCCAGGCTGAAAGGCGCACTATAGAAGCTTCTAGAGAGAAAACAAAATAGAGACTAGTGGAAAAGACAAAAGGGGCAATAGGAGCCATCAGAGACGAGAGTAGTTCAAACCCGCATCCGTTGCTGACAGGTTATTCTGACCAGTTAAGATATTGTTAAGGTGCCAACAAACTCAAAGTTATCTGAGCTAGAGCCTTGTTAAAGCAGTTAGGTAGCGGTAAGAGTGAATGTGAAAAGGTAGTTCAGTTCCAATGGATGGTCAGAAAAGTGGACAAGTTTGAAAACAGGATGGTCTCAGGAGATAAATCGGAGCAAAGACAGGTCTACCGTTTTTTCAAATACTGGGAAAGGTGGGTACAAACCGAGGTCACCGCTGGAGATTACACTGTATCCCAGTCGATGGTCTGTAGGAAAACCACAGAGATAGAGACAGTCCAAACCGATGAGAGTGTGACCGTCCAGACTGTCGAGAAAAAATCTCATATAAGTCGCTGAATAGTGTCGTCGACCAGATCGACGCAAGGCTTCCAGAGGGCCAGTCAGTACTTTGGCTAGTTAAAAGAAGAAAAACTGTGGTGAAAACAGAGCAGATACAGGTCTACCGAAACTTTGGTACTTGGGAAGTGTGGAGGTCACCGCTCGAGACTACACTGTATCCAAGTAGTTCAGACCGGCGTATGTAGTATTTGAAACATCAATGGCGCAAGTGGATCCACGCATAGTCACGCCTGTCTCGGGCGCTAAAATATTTAGTGTTAACCCGTTTCAAATATGTCATCTTGTATTTTCGCTGGAGCTTCAACGAAAAGTTGATGTACCTATCTGGAGGCAGATTGGCTGAGTTCCGCCGAGAGAAAATGAACATCACGTGATGCAGTGAATGGGGAATGAAACCGATAAACAAAGTAAATACAAAGCGAAAGACAATAAAACTAGAGCTGGTTTAAACTCATTTTTTCCGAACCTCCCTTCAGGGAAAATTCAAAAAATCGCCTCGACTTTGGTTCCTCCATTTTCCTGCTCATAGAGAGCATGTATCTAGAACTAGTCTAAACACAAAATAAATGATAGTAATATATCTCATATAAAGTCCTTCAACTATTGTGAACTCTTAAATGCAAAAGCATATACACATATACACTTTCAAATTTTTCCCAAAAATGGTTACATATCCATGCATATAATTGGATTTAAATCCCACGAATCTCAGGATTCTGTTACACTCAACTCCTAGTCAGATTACCAGTCGAACTCCAGTCACTCTTTAGTTGGTTGCCACTCGACCTCCCAAGGACCTCATGTCAGCTAACCTTTCAACTTTCCCATCGATCACTTCGAATTCCAACTTCCTCAGTCGATCACTTCAACCTTCGACTCAAATTTCACTGTAAATAATATAACAACCCAACATTCTCCCACTTGTTTTCTTCTTTGTTGAAACAAGAGAGCTTGAAATTTTGTTCACAAACTTAGGGAAACAATTCCCATTTCCTCCCCAAACCAAGAGAAATTCACAACACTCACAGATTTGGTTAAAGAGTCTATTATGTTTTTCCAACATGTCTACTTTCAACAACAACACCTTGTTTCATTCCACCATGTCTCTCATGAAATGGTATTGTACATCAATGTGCTTCGTCCTGAAATGATACAATGGGTTCTTTGCCAGAAATATTGGGCTTTAACTATCACAATTTATCTTCATATCTCTCTTCTCAAACCTGATCCATGAACACATTCGTTGCAACCATACTGCTTCTTTGCTTCCATGAGTGACATCCATGTTTTCATCTTCTATTTTCAACAAGGCTACGACTTCCTATCTCTTACTCATCCAAATGATTTCTCCAATGAACATCTTGAACACATATCCATTAGTCAACCTTTGTCAATACATATCTCTATCCTAGTTGGCGTTGATAAAGCCATGTACATTTACTTCACTTTCAACCTCATGTTTCCCTTGGTAGCATATAGCATAATTATTTGTACCACACAAATACCTAAACACTCTCTTGATAGTTGTCCAATGCCCTTTCCTAGGTGTCGACATGTATCTTCTCAACACTTCAAATTCATGTGAAATGTCTGGTCGAGTGCATACCATCACATACATCAGACTACCAAAAACACTTGCATAGGGAACATGTGCCATGCCCTTTATTTATTCTTTTGTCTTTGGATAT
This sequence comes from Picea mariana, assembly GCA_032191745.1. NCBI lineage: Eukaryota > Viridiplantae > Streptophyta > Pinopsida > Pinales > Pinaceae > Picea > Picea mariana. Next base: position 177,305 of record JASDQU010436829.1, read on the forward strand.
TGTTCAACAGTTAGCCTTGTTCCCACAAAAATTGACACCTTAGTAGGTTTGCAATCCTGCATGTTGAAACACTTCCATATTGTTTCAATATACTTTCGCTAGTTCAACCAAATATTTCTATCTACCCGATCTCTCTTGATCTCCATCCCTGTAATGAATTTCGTTGCACCGATATCCTTCATGTTAAACTTTGAGGATAGTTTCTTCTTCACATCCTTTATTGTGTCCATGTTGTTTCCAACCAACAACATATCATCAACATACAATGTTACAACTACAAAATTCCCACCTTCTTCCTTGGAATATACACAGTGATCAACCTTTCTTCTCACAAATCCCAAATTAAGGATATAAGTGTCAAATTTTTGATACCACATGACGATTGCTTTAAACCATAAAGGGATATTTTCAACTTTCACACTAGCTCTTTCTTGCCTTTACTGGAAATCCTTCATCCTGTTTCATGTAGTTTTATTTTTCTAGGTCCGCATGTAGGAACATTGTCTTCACATCCATTTTATCTATATCAAGATCAAATGCTATAACTAGAGACATTAGTACTCTAATGGAAGTTAATTTTGCAATGAGGGAAAAAATCTCACGAATGGAAACACTTTCAACTTGGGAATATCCTTTTTCTACTAGTTGAGCTTTGAATTTCTTGACTTGACCTACTTCGTTTATCATTTTCTTGAACACCCACTTGCTAGCAATATGTTTTCTTCCATTTGGTAATTCTACCAAATCCCACATCTCATTTTCGTGCAAGAATTCCATCTCTTTGAACATGGTGTCCTTCCTGAGTTTACCCTCTATCGAGTCGACTACCTCACTAAATGACTTGGGCTCCTCATCCTCTAGTGCAATAACATGGTCAAGTTGAATTGATGAAGAACTATCAATTTGGTTTGAATTGACTCAGCCCGAGATGATTCGAGTCGATTCTACTTCAGGAAAAAATGCTTTTGCATCCAGTTGAGTTGACATTCACTAACAACTTATATAGAGTTCCAATCTGAACTCCTTTCATTAAGACTATCGCACCCCTAACCATTTTTCATGTGTCCTTATGAAATAGAGTGTGCACACCTGCATCACTCATCTTGTTGACAGATATCAGGTTTCTTTCCAAATCCATAATATGTAGCACAAATGGAAGGGTTGTACTCCTTCCATCCTGCAGTATCAGTCGAAATCTTCCCTGTTCAACAATTTTGGTTGTCAATTCGTCCCCCAAGAAAATATACCCCCCTTCATATCTCTCATATTTATAGAACCAATCTCTATGAGGTTCCATATGAAAGGAGGCTCCTTAGTCAATCAACCAAACATCCTAATCTGACTGTGTATTGGTCGAGGCCAAATACACATCACCTCCTTTATCCGAAGTAGTATTTATATCAGTCGACTACTTCTCATCGGATCCTATAATGACTTCTATCACTTTCAACTTGTATTTCCTTTTGTAATGCCCTACTTTATCTCATTTCCAACATCTTATTGTCGACTGAACCAAGGATTTAGATCTACCCTTTGACTTAGACTTTCTACCGGAGAATTTTCCTATCTTGTCGACCTCTCACCATAAGGTATCTTTGGTCGATCCTTCCATGTTCTTCCATCTCATTTATTTTGATAATAGAGATGAAAACACATCTTCTATAACCAATGTGGTTGGATTATGCCCTATATCCATGACTAAGATATTCCATGAGTATGGAAAAGAACATAATAGGCTAATACATTTCTCCTCTTCAATGATTTTAATATCCACAAATGGTAACTAGCTTATTACAATATTGAATCCATTCAAATGCTCAGTTACTGACCTCCCATCACTCATCCTTATAAGATATAGTTTCTTTCTAAGGAACTATTTATTTACTAGAAATTTCGACTCGTAAAAGATTCCCAACTTGTCCCATAGTTTCTTGGTCGAGTCTTCACCTAAGACATTCAACAACATTGAATATGCAAAAAAATTTTTAATCATAAGCCTTTCCCTTCTCTTTATTTTCTCCCATTCTTCCTGTTGTCGCAAGAGTCGACTCTAGGATGTAATTGAGCCAAGCCTTAGCACATTTTAAATGAAAAAATAAGTTATCACTCAGAACTTGATTTGGCTTGCGTGCAAGTAAATTCCGAGATAACCATCAACCAATTTTGATTAGAAGTTGCCCCTTCCAACCTGAGAGGGATCTCTTGAATATATGTCACGATAGGATATCCAATAAGCTTAACAATGGGCAGATCTGTGGGTAACAAACAATTTTGAGGTTTTTAGGGCTGATGAGTTGGACCGGGAGGTAGTCCATTGGGCATGGAGTCAAATAATCAAGTAAATAATAAGAGTGTTTCGGCAATGGAAATCCATGGAACAGAGGTGAGGTAGAAGTTGATTATAAAGAGAAGGATTTATAAAATTATGGCAGCAGAATAAAGAGAAAACATATCAATACACAAGGAGCACTTAGCAATGAGTGAATTCCAAGCATAAATCAGTGGAAAAATATGGTTGGGATAGAGCATCTAGCAGAGGATGAATTCTGAACCTTGATCTCTACAAGAAACAACCTATAACTAGTCTGCAATAGAGCATCTAACAGAGGATGAATTCTATTACAAATAGTTACAAATCGAGAAGAAAATATAGATGGAGTGATATTGAAACTAAGAAAATGGACAAACTCTGCAAGAAACATCACAAGAATCTCTGATATGGATAAACCATGCTT
>JASDQU010436829.1:183037-206289 GCA_032191745.1 Picea mariana
CAATTGGTATCAAAGCGGGCCTTCACTACAAGCCTTAACAAGCTTGAAGGAGATCCATAGACACACAAATGGATGATAAAGTTCCAATCCTTGATGAGGAAAACTATTCTACTTGGAGAATAGAGATGAGAGTGTATTTGAAGACAATGGGAGCAGCTATTTGGAAGGCAACCATCGGTGGATATGTTCCATTGAAGAAAAAGTCAAAGTTTGCAGCTTAAAGGGAAGTAAAGAAGAATGATGCATTGGCTCTCAATACAATTCTTAGTGGACTCTCAAGCCCTGTCAAAGAGAGCATGGGACAATGCACTTCCACCAAGGATCTATGGCTAAAGCTAGAGGATACATATCAAAGCAAAGAAGAGAAAGAAGAAATTGAAGACCACTCCATCAAGATCATCAAAGGTAAAGAATCATCAAAAACTCTTGAATGCATTATTTCTAAATGTTATTTTGAAAACATTTCAAGTGAAGATAAAGAATCAAGTGATAATAGCACAAAGGAAGATCTTGAAGACATTTCAAATAAAAGCAAAGAAGTATGTGTTGATATTGGCAAAAAGGAAGATCATGAGGATATTTCAAATGAAGGTAAAGAACACTCTACAGCCCTTGAATGCTAATTGATGAGTTTTTGTGCAAGAAGGAAGTTTTGGGAAAAAGAGCCCCACACTCATTCACCCCCCCTCTAAGTGTGGTAGGTGTCTCCAACAAGAAGAAGACATATTTAAACAAGAAAGATAAATGACAAAGCAATCACACAGTACACAAATATTTTACCCTAGAAACCCAAATGGGAAAACCATCATTCCTTGAGTGTGTTGCTTTCTTGTTGTCTTATTCATTCAAAATAAAGAATTATATGACTAACCTTTGTATACTCCTAATATATGATCACCATCATACTCTCTTTAATTACATAAGAACAACCTTGCAACCAATTCAGCTTACATCTACATGACCAACAACCTCTTAAATATTTATCTAATGATTTACGATTAACTTTTATTGTATTGCAACACACCATATTTATAGGCTTTACAATAGGAAAAAAACATAAAGAATGGCACCCAAAAAAGGTTACATATCCATGCAGGTCATTGGCTGCAAATCTTTTGAATCTCGGGATTCTGTTATAGTCGACTCCCAATTGGATTACCAGTCGACTACCAATAAACATATACTCGGTCTTAAGTCGACTTCCACTCGACCTCTCAGGGACCTCTTGTTGGTTGACCTTTCAACTTGCTCGTTGATCAATTCAAATTTAGACTTCCTCGATCGATCACTTCGACCTTTGAATCGAATTTCACTGCAAAGAATATAAAAACCCAACACATAGAGGCGTCCTTTCTGGGACTAGCCAACAATGATTACATTCCATGAAATAACATGTCATTTAGGAATTATTTTAAACAATTTGTGGGTAGAATCTTCTCCACTAATTCATTATATAAGGAGGTATCTTACATAATGTAATTGGAATACATGCAGTGTATGAATGCATTTCCCACAAATGTATACATGTAATGTAAACCAGGGTGAGTGTTCTCTTGAATTCTATATTTGTTATAAGTAATGATTAAGGACTAGTGTTTCTTTGAATTTTTAAAATAGGAGCAAGCGCTAACTACTATAGACCTACATAAGTGTACCACTACCTTAGATGAGACAACACCATGCATTAGACAACCCAATAAACATGTATTGTAAAACTTTGCTCATTTTATGTTTTAACATTTCATCAATACTCTAATGATATTATATCTAATTTATATAAAATTATTTGTTGCACAAAAATGCAGGGGCATAACTGCATAATTACTATGTTTCAAGATATTGTCCATGTTTCTCATGTTGAACTTGAGAGTGAGGATTCAAATGTAGTGTTGCACAATAACCCAATTGTAGAGGGATTTTATAAAACAAAATTCCTCAAGTGCATTGTCCCTACCATGTTTTTCTCTTATCCAAGTGAGGATGTGAAAATGATTAACAATGTATAGAGGAGGTTCACCAAATGGTACAATGATGAGATCATACGGGTGTTAACTATTTTGTGTGTGTGTGTGTGAGTTCATATGTTTATAAAACATTGTATTAAATTATGAACCATTTTATTTTCAAAACAATTCCTAGCTATCATGCATTTATATTTATGCAGGTATATGCACATCACATACCACTACATCCCCCTGTCATTTCTAAGTGAAATATGTTCATTCATTAACTATACAACCAAGTCTCAAGATAAATACCACAACCTAAGCTTAGGACCAAGTATTGAGATCAGAAAGGGGACTTGAGATGAAGACCAAGGCTTGAGCTTAGGGTTCAGGCCTAAGCTCGAGATCAAGATCAAACCTATCATTAAGACCTTATGTTCTTAAGCAAAGATCAAGATCTAACCAATGATTAGGACCATGATATTCCATGAGCTTAGGACTGAGATCCTTTAAAAAAAAATTCAACTTATATCAACTAATGGAACCTCAAAAAACTTTTTGAAAAAACTAATAACATTTGTGTAATAAATTTCAACCACAAAATCATTTCTATAAAATATTTGCTATGTTCATTTTCAACCTAGATTTTAACCAAAAAATATGTTGTTATCAATAATTTTGACTTATATTTTGATGGGAATTTTGACCTAAATACTTTCTAACAATATTAGCGACCTACAATTTCTACACATATTGCAAATATGGGTTAAAAATAAGTTCGAAATGTTGGTCCATTTGTTTTTTGAAAAACAAATGACCTTATTTTCAACATGTATTTGAGAGATAAAACCAACACTTTTTTGACCAGTTTGATTAAAAACTAAGGCTTATGGTTTTAGTGAGGATATGATTGAAGAAATGGAGGCCTTAGAAAAAATGAAACATGGTATTTGGTCAATTTTCCTATTGGATGAAAACTAGTTGGTATCAAATGAGTGTTCATTTATAAATCCAATGCAAATGTAAGGTGGATAATTACAAAGCTCACTTGGTAGCAAAGGGGTATTACCAAGTGGAGGGAATTGACTTTGGTAAGTTTTTATCTCCTATTGCTAAGTTATCTTCCATTATATTTATTTTATCTATTTATTTTTATTTTTCTTTTTCTTAACCAAAATGGTGGAGTTGATATTATATAAAAAGTTGTGAGGTAAAATCATAGTAGAAGTACACCAGATCAACATTATTACAAATATAGGGTCACTCTTGCCTCTGATAGGGAGTTGTTCCCAAAGAACCACAAAGGTTGCAAGAGATAAAAAATAGGATTTTCTACAAGAATTTTAACAAAATTTACATTGCATCCACTTATCAATTTAAGGGGGGATGGAAATCCTCTTCTTGGTATGAATCTAGCATAGGGGAGTTCAAGTATGGGATATTGAATTGACCATCAAGAGAGGAGTTTGTTGGATAGTTGATTGTCATTGATGTCAACCATGATCAACCCTAGAAGAATCCCTGAAGCAAGTTTGGAATAATCTAGAAGTGATGGTTGTATTTGGAAAAGTCTCCAAGGTGGTCCCCTTATGGCGTAGCTTTAAGCATGGCCTGCACGATAATACACTTTGAATAATTCTACAAGAATCCATGGAAATATGACTAAGTGGTTAAGAATCCCTAGATGTGAATGGTCATGGAACCTAAATTTATTTGAGGAAATTGAGGATGAAGGACAATGCAAATGCATGTAACACACTAATATATGGATAGTCCTCCTCATGTTGTTTCCAATGGTAGGTGGTACACCACATGGTTCCTCATAGTTGAGAAGCTATGCCCTCATGAAGTTGAAAGCTCTGAAGAATGGTTAAGAAGCCCCTAAACGGTTACAACAAGAAGTTACAAGTCATTAATGAAAGGGTAAAGTGGTTATAACAAGAAAGTACAGGTCCCTTAAAGTTAAGGAAATAAGTCACTTGGAAAAGTATAAATACACTTGAAGAAGCCTCTCATTTGTATATGCAAGTTCATTGAATATTTATCAAGTAATAAAGTGATCTATTGGCTAATCTGAGATGATGAATCTGACGTAGCAAAGGAAAGTGGAGAAGAAGTTTTGGGATTGCAGTTGTGCGAAGGATTTCATGGAAACCCTATTTTATATGACCCCCGTGAGTCAGGATACTGGTGTTCCGTGAGGCACCCCTGCGGGTTGAAAGTCCCCCGTCACTTGAGGCCCTGCTAGATGACTAGTCTCTAACCAACGAGGCTAAGGAAAAATTGAGAAAAATGCTTGTTCCAAGTTGTTGAAAGTATTAACAAGGTATGATGATGCACCAGGTCTGATACAGAGTTACAGGTATGTTTATATGCATGTTTTGAGGGTTATACATTGGTGATGTTATGATGCATGCTTGAGGTATGTCTTTGGTATATTGTTGAGGCATTGGCACATGCTTGAGACACATCTTTGATGCATGGTTTGAGGTCGTATTTGGCACATGTATGAGGTACATTTCTTGGCAATGTTGATGCATGCTGAGACACATCTTGGTGATGTTATGGTACATTGATTATAGAATATCTTTTGGTACTTGGTTAAGGCACATGGTTGAGGCACATCATTGATGGTATGGTACTATCTCTTGGTATATCTTATGGTACATAGTGTATGGCATGATTGAGAGATATCATGAGTGATATGGTATATGGTTGAGGCACATCTCATGGTACATGGTTTATGGCATATCTTTTGGCACATGGTTTGAGGAGCATCTTGGATGTTGGGCACATGGTTTGAGGAGCATATTGGATGTTGGGCACATGGTTTGAGATATACTTTCGTATATGTTTGAGGCACACTTTGGTACATGGATTTGGAACATGCTTGAGGTATATGGTTGGCTGCATATCATTGATTTTTTATTACTTGATTGAGACACATATCTTGATGATGGTATGATACATGTTGAGGCACTTCTTGGTGATCTTGGTACATGCTTGGTACATATTTAGCACATGCCTAAAGACATGTTTTAGTGATGTTGGGCATCTGGTTGAGATATGTTCTTGGTTATGGTATTGGTGCATGATCCGGTTTAGTTGATGATTATTTCGATGTATCAATATTAGTGACAGTATTGGTAACAATGGTAGGTTGATGTGATAGTGGTAGTTACATATTGATGTGATAGTGGCAGTTACAGGTTGTTGTGGTAGTGGAAGTTACATGTTAATGTGACAATGACAGGTTGATGTGTCAGTGATAGTGGTAGTGACAATGACAGTGGCAGGTTGATTAGTGACAATGCTAGCGACAATATAAGTTGTAGTGACAGGTTGAGTCTACACTTTTATTTCAGAGTGGCAAGAAAAGGCAAGGAAAGGGGGTTGTAGCCTCCTTTCGGTTGGTGCCAGAGAACATAGGGAGTTGAAGCTTCCTTCAGGTTGGATCCTATAAATTAGGGGGTTGTATCCTCTTTCTAGTTGGAGCCAAAGAACACAGGGAGTTGAAGATTCCTTTAGGTTGGACTCTGTAAACTAGGGGATTGAAGCCTCCTTCTAGTTGTAGCTAGAGAATTCAGCGAGTTGTAGTTACCTTTAGGTTGGAGCCTCCTTCCAGTTGGTACTAGAGAATTTGGAAGTTGGTGCTTCTTATGAATTTAATCTTGATATATATAAGAAATCATTCTGTGGCTTTCTCCCATTTGGGTTTCCATGTAAATTTTGGTGTATTGTGTATCTGTGGTTGTTTAATATGCATTGATGAATGATGCTATTTATGATGCAATAATATATTAAATGCATACATGATAAACTATTGAATACTGCTAATAAAATTGAAGTTTATATATTGTGATTGAAAGTGGTAAAAAGTGCTCATATTGATTCACCCCCCCTCTCAGTATTCAAACAATTGGAATCAGAGCAGGTCCTTCAAGAAAATAGTCTAACCACTGGAAGGTAGATCATGGATTACACAGATAATGGAACATCAATATTCATGAAGTGCACAGTAAATGGAACACCAATATTTGATGGTTAGAATGGTCTAAAATATGAGATATGAAGCACAAGAATGAAAACATTTTTACAACCACAGGGGTATGATGCTTGGAAATTTGTTGTTATATGATGCACCACTTTAAAGAAACCAAAGACTAAATCCAACAAGGAATTGAAGAGAAACAAAAAAATAGCAATGGATTTCATCTTGGAAGGATTACCTTATCCGGTTAAAGAAAAAGTGGGAAAATTATCATCATCCAAAGAAATTTGGGATAAGCCGCATAATCTCTAATTTAAAGGATCTCATAACATCACAGAGGAAGAGAATATTAAATAATATGCAGGGAAAGAACTAGAAGGAATCTGTTAGTCATGTAAGATAGATTCAGAAGAAGAATATTTTGAAGAAGGCGTAGTGGATTTTGAGTCTGAACTAATCAATGATTTAAGTGAGATAAGAAAACAAAGGAGGGAAAACAAGTATGTCAAGGACGAATTGATCAAGCTAAAGGAGGGTTATCAAAAAAATTTCAATAAAGCCTAGCAAATTATCATAAATATAAAAGCTCTGCTGGAAGAAGCCAAAGTGATTGAAGAAACCCTTAAATATCAATTGCAGGAGAATCAGTGTTTGGAAGTTGAAGTAGTGTCACAAAGACAGGAAGTAGAGAAGAGAGAAGACGTTTTGAAAATTTATCTTAAGGAAATATCTGAGGACTTAAACAAGCTTGAAGTAGAATTTGGTCCACAGGAAAGAATACTTGAAGACGAAATCATCTCCTTGAAGACTCAACTTGAAGAAGAAAAGAGAATGGAAGAATTTATGAAGATTCAGATGATGAATAAAGAACAATATTGTGAGAAGCTTGAAGAAGAAGTCGTTAGATTAAGAGTTAAAGTTGTCAAGCTCAACTAGAACATTGAAGAGAAAGTCATCTTCACACCACCAGTAAAGAAAGTTGAAGAGAAATGTTATAGGTTACTAAAAAGGAAGAATGGAGAAAAGGATAAGAGTTATGCAAAAGTCATTAGAGGCCCTATCAAGAAGGAAGAATGTGATCCCTCAAAGGATAACATTGCATAAATAGAGAATACTCAAAAACAATATTATAGAAGAGACGTATATCAAACAAGACCCTCCACTTTTAGGTATCAAATAATCTTCAACCATTGTGAAGAAAACAACAGAAGATAAGATCATGATTAGCCAAGGCATGAATTCAGAAGGACTGCTTCACAAAGAATATCATTAACTCCCAAGTATCAAAGTTTCTTTTATGGTTATTGTTTTACTTGTAATAACTTTGGACATAAAGTTGTAGATTGGAGAGCCTATGGAAGAAATGGTCAAGAAAGAAATGTTTATGTGGCCCCACACAATATTGAATGTTACAAATGCCACAACTATGGACACATATCTCATGATTGTAGAATCATGGTGGATACTTCCATGAAAAAAAATACTGATATTAGATGCAAGAAGGTTTGAAAAAGGAAGCAAGAACAAATGAATGGAGAATAGGTGAATTAAGAATAGGTAAATGAATAAAAAGTGAACAAAGAAATCCCAAAGATCATACTCTTAGGACTTGCAATGGTGCACAATCATGATGAATCTACAAGAAAATAAGAAGATGTCATAATTCAGGAAGATGACGAAAAGGAAGATTTCTGAACTCAGGAAGATGACGAATCCATATACGAAGAGGAACATTACTTCGCAATAGGGTTACTTCCTCCACCTTTTTGAGCCATCCAACTTGGAGACTCCTAGTAAATATGAATATTGGAGAGGGGGAGTCTAAGAAAAAACTCTATAGATCAGAGAACTATATTTTGATAAGACTGAAGGGTTTGTGTATTTTGGGAAGACATTTTCAAAGTAGCTCGATGACAAAAGTGCAGAATGTCTTGTGACAGTTTGATAGTTAAGTAGTAGATAGTTGTAATGACACATTGACAGAGATGATTTCATGAGATATTTGGAAGGTCTAGTAGAAAGTACAAAAGACATGGATCAAAGAATATGTGTAACATATTGACAGGTGAAATCAATTAGTCATAGGAAGGCAAGCAGTGAAAGGCACAACTAGACAGGGGAAGAGAAACCGTCAATAGGAAAGATATTGTCAGAAGGAAATTGTTGAATGATGTGGTGATTGATGTTTGAGTAGTAAAAATAAAAATTTGAAGTCAAGTAACTTTGAATGATTTTTATATATGTCAGTGAATTACAAGAGGAAGCACCAATGGAAAAAGATAACCAAAAGAGAGGAAAGAAATCATATATAGGAAGCCACATATTGATCCACATGACATCTTTCATAGAAGTCAAGGGGAGAGAAATCATTGGAGAAAGAATTCAGGAAAGAAATATCAACAACATGAAGATAGGGGAAGACATAGTGATATGGGGAGTTACCCTTTTCCCATGATGTCAAAGGGGGAGAAAGAGAAATATCAAAAGCATGAAGATAGAGGGAGCAACCCCAAAGGGAGATACTCTTTTCCATTGATGTCAAAGGGGGAGAGAAACATCATAAGAGTGGGATGAGGAGCGATGGTCATAGGGGGAGTATGAGTATTGGACTATTAGTGTTTCCATCAATTCCAAAGGGGGAAATTGTATGATAGTTGGTTTCCATTGATGTCAACCCTGGTCAATCCTAGAAGAAGCCTCAAAGAAAGTTTGGAAGAATATAGAAGCGATGGGTGTATTTGGAGAAGTCTCCAAAGTGGTCCCCTTATGGTGTAGCTTCAAGCATGGCCCTCATGGGAAGACACTTTGAAGAATTCTACAAGAAGCCTTGGAAATATGGCTAAGTGGTTAAGAAGCCCCAGAGGTGTGGTCATGGAACCCAAAGTTGTTTGAGGAAAACGAGGATGAAGGACCATGCAAATGCATGTAACACACCCATAGATGGATAATCCTCCTCATTCCATTTCCAACGATAGGTGGTATGCCACGTGGTTCCTCACAGTTGAGAAGTTATGCCCTCATGAAGTTGAAAGATCTGAAGAATGGTTAAGAATCCCCTAAATGGTTATAAAAAGAAGTTACAATTCATTAATTAAAGGGTAAAATGGTTATAACAATAAAGTATAGGTTGGCCCTAAAGTTAATGAAATAAGTCACTTGGAAAAGTATAAATACACTTCAAGAAGCATCTCATTTGTATATGCAAGTTCATTGAATATCTATCAATTAAGAAAGTGATCTACTGGCTAATATGAGATGATGAATCTAAGGTAGTGAAGGAAAGTAGAGGAGAAGTTTTAGGATTATAGGTGTGTGAAGGGTTTTCTAGAAACCCTAGTTTAGCTGACCCTCGCGGGTCAGGATATTGGTGTCCCATGAGGAACCTCCGCAGGTTGTAAGGCCCCCGTCACATGAGGCCTCGTTAGATGATTGGTCTCTGACCAATGAGGCTGAGGAAAAAATGAGAAAAATTCTTGTTCCATGTTGTTGAATTTATGAGCAAGGTATGATGATGCACAAGGTCTGATATAGAGTTACAAGTATGTTTAGTTTTGAGGTTTATACATTGGTGATGTTATGATGCATGCTTGAGGCATGTCTTTGGTATATTGTTGAGGCAATGGCACATTCTTCAGACCCATATTTGATGCATGGTTTGATGCACATATTTTGCACATGTATGAGGTACATTTCTTGCTGATGTTGATGCATGTTGAGACACATATTGGTGATGTTATAACTTATGGTACATTTTTTATAACATATCTTTTGGTACTTGGTTGAGGAACATCATTCATGTTATGGTACTATATATTGGTATATCTTATGGTACATGGTGTATGACATGATTGAGAGATATCATGAGTGATATGGTATATGGTTGAGGCACATCTCATGGTACATGATTTATAGCATATCATTTGGCGCATGGTTTGAGGAGCATCTTGGATGTTGGGCACATGGTTTGAGATATACTTTGGTATATGTTTGAGGCACTCTTTGGTACATGGATTTGTCCCATGATTGAGGTATATTCTTGGCTACATATCATTGATGTTTTAGTACTTGATTGAGACACATATCTTGATGATGGTGATACATTTTGAGGCACTTCTTGGTGATCTTGGTACATGCTTGGTACATATTTGGCACATGACTAAAGGCATGTTTTGGTGATGTTGGGAATTTGGTTGATAGATTTTCTTGGTGTTGGTATTGGTGTATGATATGTTCTAGTTGATGATGATTTTGATGTATATGTATCAATGAAAATATTGATAACAATGACAGGTTGATGTGATAGCGGTAGTTACAGGTTGATGTGACAGTGGCAGTTACATGTTAATGTGACAATGAAAGATTGATGCGACAATAATAATGGAAGTGACAGTGATAGTGATAGGTTGTTCAATGATAGTGGAAGTGAAAATATCAATGGTAGTGACAGGTTGAGTCTACACTTATATTTCAGGGCAACAGGGCATGGCAAGGAAAGGGGGTTGTAGCCTCCTTCCGGTTGGTGCCAGAGAACAAAGGGAGTTGGATCTTCCTTTAGGTTGGAGCCTATAAATCAGGGGGTCATAGCCTCCATTTGGTTGGAGCCAGAGAACATAGGGAGTTGAATCTTCCTTGATGTTGGAGCCTAAAAACTAGGGGGTTGGAGCCTCTTTCCAGTTGTAGCTAGAGAATTTAGGGAGTTGTATCTTATTTTAGGTTGGAGCCTGTAAATAGGGGGTTGGATCTATTATAGCCCTATATTTCATAGTATCACCTGGTGATTAGAATTTCTTCCTCTAGTCATATTTTATAGTAAATAATATTTCATTCTGCAAATGATTTACTAAAAGAAAAACAAAAGAAAAGAAAGAAAAAGAACAAAAGAAAAGAAAGAAAAAGAACAAAAGAAAAAGAAAGAAAAAGGATAAAAATAGAAAAAATGAAAAGAGGGTATAAAAATAAAAATAAAGAGAAAATATGAAACCCCATGAAAAATAAATTTGGTTTGACTCATACTGTATAATCATGATCAAGCCTTTTAAATTTATGTTGATAGGTTAGTGAATAAATTTGGTCAAATAGTTTAATATTGGCCAAATTAGTTAGGTTAGAGTAATAATTAATCCAACAGTCTAAGATGGATTAATGTGCTAGTTGAATAGGCTAGGATTTAGGTTAGTAATGCTTATTTCAATAAAAAATGCAAAGGGTTTGTTAAAATACCCTTTATTTGAGTAAATTTGATGTTTTTTAGCTTAGGAAATAATACCATGGTGAAAAAATGAGAAAGGGTGAGCTTAGTGCTACCCATTTTATGATTTTATCCTATTTTTTATTGTGGATAAGACTATTTGTTATGTTGCGACTAAAAGGCATAGAGTTTCCATCGACGACATCTAGTAGCACCCAGATCAATGACCATTAGTGAATTTCGTAGCCCCTCGACCTTTCTTCCTTTAACGGTGGGGGGTGTTTCTAGAAAAGAGGTTTCTCCCACAGTGGACCCACCTAACATGTCACCCTCTCATCATTTCAGACCCCACCCACTCAAATCCACTTACTGCCTACCCCCCCCTCTGGAATCCTTCGTAACCATCTACCCAATACCGCCCACCTCACTCTGCCACCATACCTCACTATCACATGTTGCACGTCACACCACACATACCCATTGGCCAATCAATGTCATCCATGTGATTATTATTCGCCCTGTATCACCCTGCGCCATAACCAAAACCTCTATTGCATTGTTTAACCTCGTTTCTTCAACACTGTGATGCTATTTGTAGATCCATACATTGTCGACACCGCAAAAAATCGAGCCTCTGAGCCAACTACCACCAAAGTTCACTATCAACAGATGTTATTAACCCAAGTAATTACAATCATCCGTTAATTCACCTTCATAAATCTGTTAATCATCGCTCCCAAAGCTAAATCCGCTGAGACATCTAAAAATCCATTTCTTCCCCCTCCTGTCAACCTAGATCATATTCCCTTGACATATAAATACTACAAAATTACAGAGCCAAAGTGTGAATTCGACTTCTTTGAATTACACTTATGACTAAAGGATATTTTTCTGGATCAGAGTGACGAAATTGGACTCTGGGAGTCCAATTTTCCTCTGTACATGTTCCCCCAAACCTTCCACTTCCTGAAATTCACCCTAAAATGTCAAGCCCATTATTTTCCCAGCCAAAGGGCCATTGTTTCCACTTCTGGTGAAACCATGTTCACCATTACCCCCGAATCCATTAATTATATGTTACAGATCCCAAGAATTGACTCTACGATTCCTTTCTCTGTCGAAGCTCTGAATGACCTCTACCAAAAAGTGTCCTTCCCCCAAAGAGCCCATATTTTCAAAATATTTATGCAAGAAGATGCTCAGTTGCCCAAGAAAAACCCTCCCTATCCATCCTCAATTTTCTCTGTCAAGACAAACCAGAATATTTCTACCCTCTATTACCTATTAGGATACTTTTCATATGAATGGGTAGATGAACCTATCTTGGTTTTTCTGTCCATTTTTTCCATAGAAGAAAAAGATACAGTCCAATTTGATTTCAGTCAGTTTTTGGCTGACAACATACATGATCGGTTTTTCAAATTTTCAACAGAAGGAATGTTCAGATATTCCTCAATGTTGGTGTACCTATTCTTGTTTTTTCAGTCAGATAGCTTCTCATGTTCTCTCCAAAAATTGGATCAGGAAGGAAAACCACAATCAGTGACTTCATGGACCTCACTAGTGAGGAAAAATTCAACTAATTTCATCTTCTAGGATTTCATTGATAAAATTTATCATCTAGTGGTTTCCATTCTCAACAACAAAACAGAGCCAAGAATCAATGAATAAGTCTAGAGAATTATTCACCTCTCTGATTTGGCCAAAACATGATATTGTTATGTGTACCAGAACCACATTGAAATAAGAGTATATGGATGTGAATTTCCACCATATATACTGCCAAAATATCTCCCTGTAAGGATCTTTGCATTGGAATATATCAGGCAGATAGTGAACTTTGATGATATCCATTTTGTATCAGACAAGAAGAAACAACAACTCAAAATCAAGACCCAAATTGGTTCTTTCATATGAAACAACAGAGCTACAGGAGAAGAGGCCGATAACCTCTTGAAACAGATGAACTTCACTCAGAATTTCACATGGAATTGTGACCAATTTGGTGTCTTCTCAGAGCTCAGGGTCAAACAAAAGAGAACTCCTTATTCTCATGTACACAAGCCAGAGGTGGAAAAGTATATGAATCCGACAAATTGGCAAGAAAATACATTGCTGGAAACATAAGAACACCCTCCCCCTGCCACTGCTTCACATACCAACATGCCTCAAATACAAACAGAAAAGAGAGAAAGGAAAGAGGTTTCCCCTTCAGTCACAGAGGTGCCAGTTGAAGACTTTCAAGTCTACAGGAAGAGGGATAAAACTAGTCACACACTAGACCTTCTCAAAGAAGGAGAAATGTAGTCCACCATAGTCATGGAGGGACCACATTCCTCAAAAATTTTAGGCAGTCAGTTCATAGTGTCCACATATTTATCTAAAAGACAAACAAACACTACTCTGTCAGCTGAATCCTCTCATGAGAAAACATGGTCAAATAGCTTTGAAAAGTACAAACAAATCAAGAAGAGGAATGAACTCCTAAAGAACAACACATATGCCCAATTCTGGAAGAAGACATCCACTGCCCAACATAGACTACTATCAGCATTTGACATAGAGAAAGGAAGAATGCAAATGGAATTCCTACAAGAACAAGTTTCTCATCCTAAGACAATTGTTGATTACAAGAAGACTTCTTTTGAGTTTGATGTGAAGGAGGTCCATCCAGTGGACCAAATGGACATGCACATGTAAACAGGGGAGATGATATTCTCCACTTTGAAAAAAACCTCATTGACTGCTTCAAAATTGTAGGTGTCTTTGAATAACATCCAGTCCTAATTGAAGCTGGAGAAAATCTCCTGTTTGGCCAAGGAAAATAAGATCAAATCACTAGAAGAGTTGGTGCTAAATATTGGGTATGACCCATCGAATGTCAAGACAACTAAAGAATTGTTGAAGAACAAAAATGTTGATATAGAATCCTTGAGAAATCAACTGAAACTTCTAGCCACTGAAGATTCAAAAGCAAAGGAGGTGGCTGAAACTGAAGGCCACCAAGAGGAGATGTTGAAGCTGATCATGGAACATAATGCACAGATAAGAAAGATGGAGGCTGAAATGGAAAAATTGATAAAGGAGAAAGAACATAGTGTGCAGATGGATATTATTCCATTGGAGGCAGTACCTATGATAGGGGTTAGGACAACATAAGTATATACAACAACAAAGATTCCATCAACCATCCCAATGCAAGTTCCAGATGCATCTGAGAAACTTTTGAAGTCTATGGAATACATGTCCCTTCAAGGGGAGAAGATCAGAAAATTGCAAGAGGAAGTAAAAAACCTCCAAGACCTGAAGTCTATGTTCCAGTCCGTTTATCATGCAAAAATGCATAAGTCTCAGAGACTCAGTCAACAACTATAACAACTACAGAAGGAGACTGTCATTGCAAAGACCTTATCTGAGGCCAAGATAAACATCTGGGTGGATATTAGCAAGTCTATGGAAGAAATATATCCATTCATACAGATCATATTTGAACAACATGAACTGGTAGAAAAGGCCAGAGAAGCAGTTGGGAAAATAAGAGAATATCTAGGAGAAATACCTACAGAGGCCACTAGGCTCATCATATTCCTAAACTCCAAAAGCAAGAAGGAGTTAGAAGAAATGGAGATTGAAGACAGGACAAAGACCATCCTTGAGGTTAAGAAGGTATTGACCAAGAGAGGACTGATGTTGCAGCTATAGGAGAAGGCTCAGGTGATGGACATTGGAGTTCAAATTTTTTTTCAGCAAGATTGAAGTACTACACAAGAAGGGTCTCCCTGGACTACTAGTACTCAATGAAAAGCTAATCACTTTGTCATATTACAAGAAGAAAATCAATGCAATGGCAAAGGATGGTTCCAAGTTTGCAGGCATACAAGGAAGCATTACTGGCAAAGATTTCCTAGAGACACTATAGTTGGACCTGAGTATCCAGCATGACATAAAACATATTTTCATCATAAATCCCACTTTTTCCAAGTATATTGAGATGGAAGAGATATATAGAAAGTTACTTGAGTAGAGGTGATTTGGAATTTCGAGTCAGCACAGAGGAGACAGTCAAGTCAAAGTTATGAGTCGCCAACTACTTCCACAAAATCAGCACCAAGGATTTGAATAGATCAACATAATTCCTATATTTTGTAATATGAGATCTAATTAGTTAGATTTTTCCTCCATAATATCCTAGTCATTTATGACAGGATCAGATGTAAATGATTGTACAAATACTTCTTCCTTCGAAGTATTGTGGGTTTATTTTTGCACCCAAGAGCTATTGTGTAAACTTTTCAAAGGATCGACCAATAATAAAACATGCCTATTTATAGGATTCTTGTGTCAAATTTTTGGTGATGTCTCTCTTTCTCTGTTAAATGTTTTCTTATTCTTTGTGATCATTTATGTATTTCAGATTCTAATCATTAAAAGGAAGTCAATAGAACATAATTTATCTTGTATACTCTGTCTCTGGTCTATATGTTTTCATCTGAAATAAAGTAAGGGAATTCTTATTTTCTCCTTTTCTTAGTGGAATATCACATTGTTTCTGTCTTATTCACCTCATTTAATCTCAATATATCCAACAGGTTTACTACCTTGCCCTTTGTAGAAAATCTCATAAAAAGATGAATCTGATCCTCATCTTTAATACACACCCCATAGTCCAATGGAAATTTAATGCATTCTTTCATCCAACTATTACAAACAAACAAACAAATTCGGAATATCATAACTATCCTAATATTTAAAACTTAAACAAAACTAAATCTTATAGAGAGACCCCTCTCTGAAACTGGCAGGGATAGATCCCAGTTTCAAAAGTGGTTTTGATAGTTACCTCTGTCAATTTATTATACCATTTGACAACCTATGGGAATTACAGAGTGCTAACATAGTGGCAACCATACTAGGGACTGGACGAATTTTCCAACTTTATAATTTGTCTTCCCCAGATAAGTAAACTTTATTTTTGAACAATCAAAGATAAAAATTTCAAGAGATAAATGTTCAAAGGTTGTAAAATTTGTAATTAATTAATTAGGTTTCTAAAGTTTAAGTTTTGGCTCCAAAAAGAATTCATACTAGATCTCACCATGATCTAGAACCTGTAAAAGTAGTAAATAATCCAGAAAAATTAATTAGAAAAAGAAGCACAACAAAAAGTCAAGGGAGTAGTAGTCCTCTTCCTAGGGCCACCTCTCTTCCAGAGAAGTTTGTCACAATCTAAGACGTTCAATTTGATCTACCTTTTGAGAATAGCCTTTTCATAACCAAATATGATAGCTTTGTGGAGGAAATAGTCCTAGATCAAGCCATCCTCTAATCTAGAACCCCAGAAAGACTTTCTCCTAGAAGAGATTTTGATCAGCAAATTCTTCAATAGTTCGAGAAATTACAAGATCTAGCATCAGACCTTGACCAGGCTTTGCATAAATCCTACATTCAACATTCTATTGAGATTTCTTCCCTTTATATCTCTACAACTTCTATTAATCATCAAGTAACTCATTCTTTATCTCCCAGCCCTACTTCTTCCACATATTCTATCACTTCTCCAATGGTTATACAGGTTACAACCCAGCCTACTACATTAGTTCCTGCTAACCAACCTCCTCCACCAATCATAGTAGCTAGATATGCTCCCCCTGTTTTGGCTGCTCCCTTACACAATATGCCCCAGGATTATCAAACTAGGATTCCTTAGTTTGATGGCACTAGAAGCCTGAATGGACAACAACTTGTGGACACAATGAATGACTTCTTTGATTTACAAGAAGTAGATGAGGCAGATGTACCAATGAGACTCTTTGTACAAAGTTTGACTGGTGATGTTAAGAAATGGTTCAAAGCCTTACCAGCTGCTAGCATTGTTGATATTGTTGCCTTTCACCAGTCTTTTTTCAATAGATGGGAAGTAAAGAAAAATCCACTCCAAATTTTATCTAAATATGAAAGTATCAGAAGAAACCAAGGGGAAAGTGTATAGGACTATTGCACTTGTTTCAAAAATATCTATAATTCATTTCCTATTAATATTAAATCTACTCAAGGCTTAGCTTTGACTTAGTTCCCCGATGGTTTTGATACCGACATGTCCTACCAATTGAGAGAAAGAAACCCTACAACTCTGGAAGATATGCAAAAATGTGTTGTGATTTTTGAAGCAAATCTATTTTCTAAGAGATCCAGACAGAGAACAGAAAGGAGAGTAACAATCAAGGAAGAACCATCCACTTCCACTGTAGATGCCAAAATAGATTCCTTAGACATAAATATGGAAATAATGATGGAAAGATTAGAAATTATTGACAAGAACCCACCTAGAAAGAATCAACCTGGCCTTCAAATCCGAAATCCAAATTTTAGGAGAAATCCCCCCCAAATTAGAAAAAGAGAACCTAGAGAGAAAAGAGAACAGAGAGGCCCTGATCAGTAGATTAGGCCACCTTTTCAATAAAACTATGCTGATGAGGGGGAAGAAACAATCGAGGGACTTGATGACATTCAAATAAATATTATGGGAATAAATGGCAATAATTCCATCTTTCTTACCCAAGAAGAACATGATATTTTCCTCCTTTCACAGATTGAAGTAGATGAGGAAGAATCAGAATAACAAGCTTTTGAAAATGCAATAATGGAATTTCATAGGTAGTACAACTTGAGAAGTAAGAATTGTAATGATAATCCAACCAAGAAAGATTCTGAAATTAAGAAAACCTCAGATACACTTACCAAGAAAGTTCCTGAAAAGAAAAACTCAGAGGTCCCTACAAAAAGAACACATGACTCTATACCAAAGACAACTCAAACTGAGGTTGCCTCCACTAGTTAGCTCAATCCCACTACACAAAATAATGTGATTAAGAAATCGGATTTTCCTAGTCAAAACAAAACTCCTACCACATTCATTCTGGAAAGTGAATTGGCTAAACTCAAAATACCTATTCCTCTATCAGAATTGATGAACAAGAATGCTTATAGATCACAAGTGATCAAAGACCTGAACATAGAACCAGGAGTGGTTATAGACACAATGAACATTGTCGTTGATCAAACAAAGTTGTTGTTTGTGCTTGAAGTTGAGGGAAAAGTCAAAGGTGGTTATGTTCCTCCTTTTTACATTAGCTTAAATATTCATGATAATACATTGCACAATGCCATGCTAGATTTTGGTGCTTCTCATAACCTTATGCCTAAGGATGTGATGGAGAAATTGGGGCTTGATATCACCAGGCCTTACAAGGATTTATACTCCTTTGATTCAAGCAAAGTTAAATTCATAGGTATGATCAAAGACTTGTGTATTACTTTGGCACAAATCTCAGCCAAAAGCATGGTAACGGACATTGTTTTTGTAGACATACCTCGGACGTATGGCATGTTGTTGTCTCGATCATGGGGAGCCAAATTACAGGGTACCCTACAACTGGACATGTCCTATGCCACAATCCCATTATTTGGTCAGTAGAAAAGATTGTACAGAGAGACACTGATGAAATACATGGTCAATAGTCAAGAGAAACCACATAACTACCATGTATACTCTGTTCATTCTGATCTTGACTCTTTTATTTTATATAATGATGGTGACATGGGAATTCAAATTTCCAAATTGGAGGATGATGTATATAACTTGAAGGAAAGCAAAGCAACCCCTGAAGAAGATAAAACAATGATAATACAAACTGATGAACCAATAGAACCTCTGTGGAGTTTAGACTTTGATGGTGTTGTCAGTAAAGAAGGATCTAGAGTTGGAGTGTGGGTTTTCAATTCAAAATCAAGGTATTCAGAAATCCATTCCTACAAATTAAATTTTCAGTGTACCAACAATATAGCCGAGTATGAAGCATTAATGCTAGGCCTAAAATTGTCAAAAAGGATTGGTGCCAAAAGAATTTCAGTAAGGGGTGATTCTGAACTTATCATAAAACATATCAAAGGTGAATACTCTGCCAAAAACCTGATACTAATGGCCTATAGAAATGTTGTTTTAGACTTCTTGCAATGTTTTACTGAATATGATTTGTAGGTGATTCCCAAAGGCCAAAACATACTTGCTGATGGACTAACTACTTCAACATCCACTTATAAAATACTATTTCATCCTAATCGCTAGTACGCAGTTGAGGTGAAATGAAGACCTGCTATCCCAAACAATATCAGGTATTGGAAAGTGATTGGTAATTATGAATAGATTGATGATTTTATACAATCAAAAAATGAATTTGAGTGTGCAAATATTGATGTAGATAGTGATAATGAAAGTGTAAATAAAATAGGTTTAGAAGAAATAAATGAAAAATAAGAAAATTCATATTTTTTGCAATTAAAGGATAACATTCTGCCTAGAGGGTTAGTCCCATTGGAAGAATTGTTTGATTTCGATGATATAGCTAAAAAAACAAAAAATGAATCTACTAGAAAAGATGTTGAGGACTGCAACATAGGGACTGATAAGGAACAAAAAATGATTAAATTGTCCAAATCTTTACCTCCTGCTAAAAAAAAAAAGTATATAGAATTGTTCAAGGAATTTGTAGATATTTTTGCATGGAGGTGTGAAGATATAAAATCTTATGACACTGGCATTATACAACACAAAATTCCCATAAAAGAAGATCATAATCCTTTCAAACAAAAACTTAGGAGAATTAACCCAAAGTTAATGCCTCTAATTGAAAAGGAAATAAATAAAATGTATGATTCTAAAATCATTGTCCCATTAAGGTTTTCTAAATGGGTGTCTGATTTAGTTCCTACCAGAAAAAAAAGTGGATAAATCAGATTATGTATTTATTTTAGAAACCTCAATAAAGTCCCACTTAAAGACAACTATCCCTTGCCCAAGATGGATCATATTTTGCAGAAGGTAGTTGGATCCAGTAGAATTTCTTTACTAGATGGATTTTCTGGTTACAACCCAGTCTTAGTCCACCCTGATGATCAAGAGAAAATGACGTTTACTACACCTTGGGAAACTTTCATGTATGTGAAAATGCCTTTTGGTTTAATGAATATTGGGGCCACATTTCAGAGAGCAATGGACATTGCTTTTGTGGATTAACTTGGAAGATTCATCATCATATACCTAGATGACATAACTGTTTTTTCAAAAACAGATTAAGAGCACTTACTCCACCTTAGAAAAGTTTTTGAAAAATGAAGGAAATTTAGAATCTCGCTAAATCCCAAGAAAACTCTGTTTATTCTAGAAGAAGGTAAACGGTTAGGACACATCATATCTAAACATGGGATCAAAATAGATCCTAGCGGGATTGAAGCCATTAAAAAAATAGATCATCCCAGAAACATAAAAGAGTTGTAGTCCTTCATAGGAAAAATAAACTTTCTAAGAATATTTATCGCTAACTTGGCAGAACTTCTGAGAAACATAACCAATATGTTGAAAAAAGATACAAAAATAAAATGGACCATAGAAGCAAAACATTCCTTTGATCAAGTGAAAAAGGCCTTGACACGAGCCCTTGTACTTAACAGTCCTGATTACACAAAAGATTTCCTCCTTTTCTCTTTTTCCTCTGAGCCTACCATTGCAACAGTTCTTCTGCAGAAGAATAGTGAAGGCCATGAACAACCTATTGCTTTCTTCAGTAAATCTTTGAGAGATGTTGCATTGAATTATAACATCATGGAAAAGAAAGCTTTTTCTTTGGTGAAAGAAATTAATGATTTCAGAGTATATATTCTCCACTCACATATTATTGCTTATGTTCCTAATGCTGTGGTGAAATATATTCCGACCCAAGACAATCCAGATGGAAGAAGAGGTAAATGGATTGTTGTGATCCTAGAGTATGATATTCAGATCAAACTAACCAAGCTTATCAAGGGTTAAGGATTAGCCAAACTGATGGCTGAGTCAAACTTCCATGCTTTGGATATTAATTTTATAGCTGTAGTTGATGAACAAGAAGAGAAGGAGACTCCACAAGTTAAAGAGGTTTTCTCAAACTCTCCTTAGTATGTAGGCCTTCTTTTTGTTTTACATCATCTACAAGATCCTCACGGTTTGACTAAAACTAAAGCTAGAGTTTTTAAACTTAAAGCTATGAAGTATTGCATTTTAAATGGAAATCTGTATTGGAAAGATGTTGGAGGTATTCTACTAAATTGTTTGTTGAAAGATGAAGTTGATAAAGGTTTACAGGAATTCCATGAAGGAGAGTGTGGTGGACATTTGAATTGGAATACCACTACCAATAAAATTCTTAGAGCTAGTTTCTTCTGGGAAAAAGGAAACTTCTGCTTTTACCCTTGAAGCCAATTTCAGTGAAAGCTCCATTTCAACAATGGGGTTTTGATTTCATTGGAGAAATTCACCCACCTTCATCAGGCCAACATAAGTTTATTCTCACAGACATTGATTATTTCACCAAGTGGATTGAAGCTGTACCCACCAGGCAAGCCACTGATGTTGTGATCATATTTTTTTTGGAAACTAACATTCTTTCTAGATTTGGATGCCTTGGGAAAATTATCACTGACAACGCAACAACATTCAAATAAAAAAAGATTATAGAGTTTTTCAAAAAATATTAGATCACCTTAGGACACTCTAAAACCTATTACCCCCAGGGCAATGGATTAACATAGTCTTCAAATAAGAGTTTGGTCAACATCATCAAGAAGATGTTGCATGACAACAAAAAATCATGGCACAATAAGTTGGTACATGCACTATGGGAAGGCATACTTACTACAAAGAGGTCAATTGGTATGTCTCTATATCAATTGGTCTATGGAATAGATGTTGTCTTTCCTAATTCTTTAGGTGTTCCTGTCATGAAGTTATTGTAGGAAGTACAGGTAGAACCAAATGACATCCAAATAAGAATCAATCAAACTATACAGCTGCAACAATCTAGAAAAGAGGTCTATAATCAAACTCATGTGATTCAGGAAAATATCAAGAAAATATATGACAAAAGAACCAAGGCTGATGATTTCCAGTTAGGAGATAAAGTACTAAAGTGGGACTCAAGGAATGAAGAAAAGGGAAAACATGGAAAATTTTAGAATTTATGGAAAGGCCAATTCATCATACATGCCTAGAGAGGAAGCAATGCATTTGTTTTTAAGGATATGGATGGAGTAGATCTGCCAAGAGGACCTATC
Source organism: Picea mariana (assembly GCA_032191745.1). NCBI lineage: Eukaryota > Viridiplantae > Streptophyta > Pinopsida > Pinales > Pinaceae > Picea > Picea mariana. The sequence continues at coordinate 205,308 of JASDQU010436829.1, forward strand.
AATGGCATAATGCTCAAGCACTATGTTTCACAGGAATAAATATTTTCCCACTCATTTAATTGTAAATACCATTTTACTTTTTATGTTAGGTGTGGGTGATTTTTTTATCAATGGTTGAAGCCCGAAGAGAAGGCCCTAAGCCCCTGGTTAGGATCACCAGATTTACATTTATAATAAAGAAAATCAGAATGAAAAAATGTACTGGAGAAGAAGATTCAAGGAAACAAGTAACTGGTTCTTGTCACCTCACAAGGAGAGCACCATCCCCAAGTGGAGCCACTGTTATAACCCAATATTTCATAGTATCACCTGGTTATTAGAATTTCTTCCTCTAGTCATATTTTATTGTAAATAATATTTCATTATGCAAATGATTTACTAAAAGAAAAACAAAAGAAAAGAAAGAAAAAGAACAAAAGAAAAAGGATAAAAATAGAAAAAATGAAAAGAGGGTATAAAAAAGAAGAAGAAGAGAAAATATAAAACCCCATGAAAAATAAATTTTGTTTGACTCATACTGTATAACCATGATCAAACCTTTTAAATTTATGTTGATAGGTTAGTGAATGAATTTGGTAAAACAATTTAATATTGGCCAAATTAGTTAGGTTAGAGTAATAATTAATCCAACAGTCTAAGATGGATTAATGTGCTAGTTGATTAGGCTAGGAGTTAGGTTATTAATGTTTATTTCAATAAAAATTGCAAAGGGTTTGTTAAAATACCCTTTATTTGAGTAAATTTGATGTTTTTTAGCTTAGGAAATAATAACTTGGTGAAAAAATGAGAAAGGGTGAGCTTAGCGCTACCCATTTTATGATTTTATCCTAAGTTTGATTGTGGATAAGACTATTTGTCGTGTTGCGACTAAAAGGCGCAAAAATTCCATCGACGACATCTAGTAGTGCCTATATCAACGACCATCAGTGCATTTCGGACCCCCTAGACCTTTCTTCCTTTAACAGTGGGGGGGGGAGTGGTT
>JASDQU010436829.1:208910-224487 GCA_032191745.1 Picea mariana
GAGAAATCATCATCATTTTTTCTTGAATTACCAGTCATTTTGTTTCTTGAGCCCACAATAAGTCATCCAAGTCCTTTTTTACACAGGAAGAAACCATGAGAACAAAGCATAGCACTTAAAGTGGTCTATTACGGGCTCGAAGTAAGCAAACATGCAGGTTCATTTTTTGATGACGTATATCCTAGGAGTAGTTCAGATCAATGAATCTCGGTCTTTCGGAATGTCAAAGTTGTGCGAGGATTAGCGACCAAGAAGAGGCCTCGAAGTGGATTTTTCCCAAAGTTAAAACTCAAGCGCCACACGTCCTTCTCCATTGGATGGTCATGATTTACTTCGGGAATTTGGGTTTTGGAAGTTTTAGCTTCTCCCCTCTCACTTTCATCCAGAGTGTTTTCTCCCAAAGTCCACCGATCATTGTCACGTGTCCTTCAAAATAAATTGGTGGTAGTTTTCTTCGGGACTTCAGGATTTGGGAGTTTCAGCTTCCCCACTCTTGTTTTCCTTCAAATCAGTTTCTATCGGAGTTCATAGATCCCTGTCATGTTTCCTCCTTATTTCGACAATTGTTGTTCACTTCGGAGCTCCAGCTCTACATGCAGACTACCCTCGAGCTCTGAAGTGCCAAAGTACATGGCACTCATCAGTTCCGACGCATGGTGCTCATATTTTAGAGAAACGTGGCATCCATCTAGCGCTGGCAGATGGCACTCATTTCAACCATTTTTGGACATGTATTCAACCTATTTTCAGGCGACAAATGTCACCCCTTCATCCACGACATGTTGGCATAGCGACGTCAGGTCGCCATGTCAGCTAAGGGAGATCATCCTCCGGGAAGTTTTCTTAATCAAGTGTCACGTTTCCTCCAGCGGATGGGCACGATTTAGTTTGAAGTTCAGGTTTTAGGAGTTTTGGAAATTCTCCTCTCGATTTTCTTTGAAGTGCTTTTCTCGGAGTGCATAGATCTCTGCAACATGTTTATGCCATCAACGACCAGGTTTTCATCTTTTTGTATCTCTTTGGCAATCTGGGAAAATCTCAGTCAACAACTCCTCCATCCCCTCACTCCCAAGTACATAGATCTCTGCCACGTGTCCATATCCAACGAACGATCAGGATTTTCTTCACCATTTCAGGTTTCGGGAGTTTTGGCTCTGCTCTTTTTGGTTTCCTCCGGGAAAAATTCTTGCGGAGTGCATGGATCTTTGTCGTGTGTCCTCCTAGATCCAATGAATCAAATCTGGTCTGGACTCTAGAGCTTTGATGGTCTTGCTCCCTCCTTGTTTTCAAATTCCCAAAGTATTTCTGCTGCGGGTTTTAGTTCTTTCACCACCTTTCCATCTGGGGCTTACACACAACACTCAGTCCTGGAACTTTTGGGCATATCATCCGCTTGTTTCCAAGTGATGTGTGTCACCCTCCTCTCCATGACACATCAACACAGTGATGTCAGGTGACCACGTCAACTTCAGGAAGCTGTTCTCCGGGAACTACTCTTGTTTAGCATCAAATCTCCCTAGCACCAAAATTGGCACCCCCCCAAGCATAATTAAAGAGTTTCTAAAGTTGGTGGGCGGTTAAACTTTAGCGGGGGTGCTAAATTATCAGAGGCACCCAGATCATGGACCATGACTAGATCAATGGCCACGCTTCATTGCGGGGACACCACTTGCTTAAGCATTAAAATCCTTGAGCGGTCCCGCAATCAAAACCGTGGTATAGAGAAAGTGCTACGTGGCAGTTGGTGGTGAATTGTGGGCTCAAAAGAAGTGTGAATCCAAACAACCTTTGATGGCCCCTCAATGATGTGCTTATATAATGACAAATCTGAGAGTAGCACGTGGCTTCCCCCTAGGCGTTAAGCCTTACCCCGATCTTGAGGAGAGATCAATTAAGAAAAGAAGGACCGGTAGTTGAAACCTCGACTCACTCCATAAATAGAAGGCATGGAGGGTCTGGTCATGGAGACAATATTGTCAGCCCGAGGTACCACAGTGGAATTTTTTTCCTGCAGGCCCATGTTGATCTGAGCTTTCATCTGATAGAAGGATACATGCACAGTATGATAGAAGGATGCACAAACATAAAGCTTTGAATGGGATGGCTAGATCACACTCCTAACAGTTATGAACTGATCTGATTATAAATAGATCAGTTCAAGATTTTGTTAAGGTCATCAATTGGTTGAGCAGAGCTCCCTATTTTGTAATATTTTGATAACAGAGTTGTTCTATGGTTTTGAATGAGACTTGATACTTTTGCATTAATAGAAGTCAACTTCTTTCATCTCTTTGTTTAAACTGTGTTAAAGCACTCATGCATGGAGGATCCAGATGAGGGTTGTGGTTGTATTGTAATGTAGGTTTGATTACAATGATGTTGTGACCTATTCCAGTACTTTCCTTTGTTATCTTATTTCCCCTTATGCCGAAATGATCGTGCATGCAGGATCAAGATGAATTTTTATAGTTGCATGGTAATGGAGGTTTGATTATTATGCTACTGTGACATATTTCGGTTTCTGAAACTTGAGTTCAAGAGTGCTCTTGGGCCTTTGTTTTTCTTCACCAAGCTGCTTGAACGCCGAATGCTCATGGCATACTTGTCCATGTTTCTCACTAAGTCTTCCTTCTGCTCACCCTTAACCTTAAACCACTGAATAAAGTTAATGAGGAACTCATTTCCCTATGCATTTCTTGTCCAGATTCTATGTTAAAACATTCTTTTATTGAGCTTTGTCCATTTGACCTCCATTCATAAAACCTACCTCCACCAAACATTTTGATGGGTACTGGGCTTATCCTGTCGCAGTCTGAGGGTGACTCTCAGTGCTAACATTCATGATGTCATTTATGGGGATGAAAGTGAAGATATATTCCCTAGGAGAATGGAAACGAAGAGATCCAGTTTTAGATGGTGAACTGAAGCTGGACACATTATTCAGACTGCATATCATTCACCCGGCGACTCCATGGTTAAAGAATCCAATGGCGACTCCACAGTTTTAAAAATTCATATTTTTAGAAGGAAGCCATCTTGGCTCGAAGGTTTGCTCCTTTTAATTTCTCTGTTGTTCCTGGTTTTCCAAATGTTGTTCATACTATAGATGAGTGGAGTGATTTTTTTCCTAGATTTAGAGAACATAGAGATGACAACCCTACTGAGCATTTTCTTGAGTTTCATGAACTCATGCATCAATGGGGAATACATCATTAGGATGTATTATTGAATATGTTCATGTACTCATTAGAGGGAGATGCTCGTGAGTGGTATCGATCCTTTCCCCTTGCTAACATCTACTCCTTGGAACAGTTCCATGCAGCTTTCAACGAGTATTGTAAGATGTATTATTCTTTTGATACAATTCTTGAATAATGTTGTGAAAGGTTCAAGTCTGACATTGACCAGACAATAGAGTGTTCCTCATGTGATGAGTTTTGTGAAGATCTGATTGAAAGAGAAAGTAAGGATAGAAGTGAGTATTTTGAAAATATGGATGAAAACTTTTCTCTTTCTATTTCCCGAGAAGAAGGCCTTCTAGATATGATTGATGATAGTACTAATGATTGCATAGCCATAGATGCATTATATTTCTCCACTAATGCCCCTGTTGTCTCATATTTAAACGAAGAAATAGTTGTAGAAGAGGATTTTTCTCTATCCATTCAAGAGGTTTCCCATGATGTATTTTCACCTGTGATTGAAGAGAAGAATCAAGTGATTGCTCATTTTTCTTTTCAAGATAAAGAGTTTTGGGCTCACCTATATTTGATGAGTATTCAGATGAAGAAGAGTAGATCCCTATATCACATTTTGTCGACTTGGGGAGAATCCATCCTGTGTATGACATCTATGAATTAGATTCCGATGTGGATATGAGGAAATTTTAAGACCATACTATAAATACTTTTCCTTTATACATTAATGAACAACATTGTGTAGAAATCATCCATCCTAGGCCCATAGAAGACATTGAGCAACCATCTCTGCAAATCAACAGACCTGCATTTACCATGCTTGAACTTGGCCCTGCAGACAACATCAAACAACATGTGATAAATGATGAAATAAAGGAAGTAATTTCTTACCAGTTGAGCATGCCTTATTATAAATTTTATGACCCGGTGGGGTTGTATATGGAGTTGGGTTTTCCAAAAGAATTGGAGCCTACAAAATTATTCATCTTATCATCATTTGGGGATATTTTCAGTGATCCAAAACATGTTTTATTTCTACTGTCATACTTCCCTTACCTTTTGTGGATCATTTGCAGTGAAGAGAAGAATTATATCACCGGACAGTTTGGGTGGCTATGGTGGAAGTTTTCTTTCACCTAGCACATTGTAAAAAGCCAGTTAGTCTAGGATTGTACATAAATAAGCTCCTTTTGGAGCATGTCTGTTTGTTTTCTTTTTTGTAAGAAGAGCAGTGTACATGTCATCATGTTTCCTTTTTTTTTTGTAGGTTGTAGTTGCACTATCAATTACATAACTTGAGTACATGGAAGCCACCCATGTGAATAAGGAAGTTGTATGGTTACATATAGTGTGAACTTAAATGTTAGTTTCCTACATAAAGTTGTAAGGATAGATTGTGATAGTCAAATTGCAATCTTTATGTTAGGGACCTAACCCCTCACGTAGGTAGAATAATGTATTCCGATGTAATAAAGGTCAATATTAATAAGACCTAGCAATAAGGAAGAATAAGTCGAATGTAAGAAGACCCAATAGAAGCTTTCACTTCTAGAAGGATCTTCCTCTAGATGGTTCTTTTGATAGACATATTTAGTATAAATAGGAGTCGAGGGCATGAGAACTGTTGTATTGGATATTATTGTAATACAGATCTACTCTGCTGGAGGTTTCCCCCTCGAAGAGGCAAGTGAACATTTCTCTCAGTAATCGAAGTGCTATTTCTCGTCTTATTATAATATCACTTTGGTGCTATTGTGGTGTTGTTTTGGTTATATTGTTGTTTATCTGCCATTTCTAGCATTTCATTTATGTTCTGCATACTTTTTATATCTGGAATATTACAAGTGGTATCAAAGCACTTTCCTCAACAGAAAATTGTGGGTTATTTTTTTCAGGGTAGAGACGTATTATGGTGTCTTTAAGCTACAAAGATTTTTCATTACGCACATAAACCGGTGGTTGAGGGATTCATACACACAAGAAATACAAGTGGTACTTAAGCACACATCTGTTGGCCACCCTTGTAACCCTTGTTGGTACCCCTTCGAGTGGTAGCACATCAAAAAACACTTGTATATGGATTGGCCTAGATTTCATGAATCCCTCTTTAGATAAATTGATCGGTTGCCTAACTGCTATAGTGCCACCGAAAAAAAACTCGGGAAGATACTCTCTAGTACCTGGGTAGTCGAGTAGTATAGCTAAGGGCACGGTCTAGCCTCCTTAGTTGGTGCCCTGAGATATTGGGCTGAGTACTATTGTTATACCCCACATGTATATTAGAGAGCTATAGCACAAGGAAAATCCTTGTGTGTAGAACCCTTGAATACCTAACCCTTGGGCATGGAAACAAAAAATTAAACAAACAAGATCTATTGCCACACAACTGTGTTCGAGTTTCCAAATCAATACACATTTCTTCATGGTTAAGCATTTGGGCATTTCATCACTGCAATATTCTTCAGACCGGAGTATAACTCTGCATGTGTTAAAAAATAAAAATAAAAATTTGCACCATTATTTGAGACCTATTCCATTCGATTTATCTCTTCGCCCTTATCACATTCATACCTATCATTTTTTTAGCAAAATTTTTGACCCCACCCGCCCCTTTTCGGTTCCCTCATCATCATGGCCCATACCTGTAGCCAAGACTTGGAAGCTCGCTTCAATACCTTGCAATCTAATTTCACATAGACCCAACAATAAGTGAGACAACTCAGTGCCAATATTCCCCCCATCAATAAAAAATGCATTCCTCCATCACCACCTCAATCACGAAACTCAAAGAAGACCTCAAACAAGACATGACTACCCAACTTGAATCTGTCACTTCAATGATCTGCACCAAGTTTCATATCCCTGCAGATCCCCTTTTATCTGACCCACCTTTACATACCGAAGCTGAAACTTCCTCTCAGTCCCATAATTTTCAGTCCCATCACTTTTAGCGTGATCTATGCCTTCTGCGGTTGGATGTGACCAAATTTGATGTCTCGGATCCCACTGGTTGGGTAAATCAAATGGAACATGATTTCTCTTTGTATGAAATTATATATGACTTGGCCAAACTCCGATATGGTGTTCTCCATCTAGGTCAAGAACATTGGCAATGGTGGCAATGGTGGCAATGGAGAAAAACTGCCCATCAAGGGTATGTTGCTTGGACACACTTTGTGGCAGAGCTTTATGAACTCTTTAACACTGACATCAACCATTTAGGTCGTTTGACAAAGTTGAAAAAATCTGTCACAGTGGAAGACTTTATAGCTTCTTTTGAGTGACTGGATTTTCTTACAGAGGGTGTGTTTGATTCTGTTTTCCGAGAATGTTTTATCAGTGGCCTCAAGGATGAGATTCGTGCCCATGTCCTCATGGCTCGACCTCTGATATGGGTGGAGGCTACTAAATGAGCTAAGGAAGCACAACAAGTTGTCTCTTCTCAAAACTAGAAACCCTCCTTTATTCCTCCCAGTAAACTAGTAAATCCCACTCCTCCTTCTACTCCACTAAAGATCCAAAAATTGACCAGGGTCGAAATGGTTGAACGCCAACTCAAAGGCCTTTGTTATAATTGTGATGACAAATATTTTTCGGGACACAAGTGTAAGGAACAAAATATTTTTATGGCCATCTCAGAGGATGTTTCGGAAGAGGATGTTGAAGCTCCCCTTGTGTCTGAGTCACTTGAACCCACCGAAATTTCCCCTCCCTCAGACCCTGCCAAAGTAGAACCAATCATTTCCCTAAATTCTCTCACTGCCTTCTCTGCTCCCCAAACCCTCAAGCTAATTGGCTACATTAAGCATAGGAAGGCCATCATTCTTCTTGATAGTGGAAGCACCCATAATTTTATTCATCGCTGCATTTCCCAAGAAACTAATTGTTATATTCTTGCAGTCAATAATTTCCAAATCATGATTGCCAATGGTGGGTCCATGAAATGTGGAGGGCATTGTGAAAATGTGCACCTCCAAATTGGTGACTACCACCTGAAATCTCATATGTTTGCTATCGACATGGGCGGTTGTGACATTGTGTTGGGTACAGACTGGCTAAGGACTTTGGGTCCCATTCTCATGGATTTTAAGGAATAAACCATGCAATTCGACCAGGAGGGCCAACAATATAAGTTACAAGGCATCACCATCAATTCCCCTGATATCATTAGTTCCCATCGCATGGAAAAGCTGCTCAAAAAAGGTCGTTCGGGCGTTATTTCCCAACTCCATGCCATAAAAGAAATTGAGACACCCTCTGTGCCGCGGGATTTCCAATCCATCCTCTCTAAACATCAAGTGGTTTTTTCCACTCCCCAAGGAGTCCCTCCTTCTCATGGTGTTCATGATCATTCCATTCCCCTTGTTACAGGAAGCCTTCATCCCAATATCCGTCCCTATCGTCACCCCTTTTCCCAAAAAAATGAAATTGAGAAAATGGTTCAAGAACTGCTTAATGTAGGTGTTATCCACCCTAGTACGAGCCCCTACTCTTCTCCGGTGGTCATGGTCATGAAGAAAGAAGGTTCTTGGTGCATGTGTCCTGATTTTCACACCCTAAAAAAACTCACCATTAAAGACAAATTTCCCATTCCTGTCCTTGATGACCTCTTGGATGAATTGAGTGGCGCCCAATTCTTTACTAAACTTGATCTTCATTCTGGCTACCACCAGATCTGTATGAAAGAGGCGGACATTCCTAATACTACCTTTAGAAATCATGAGAGCCACTATGAGTTTTTGGTCATGCCATTTAGTTTGTGTAATTCTCCTTCCACTTTCCAAAGCCTCATGAATCATGTCTTCCATCCTTTTTTCCATCATTTTGTCTTAGTTTTCTTTGATGATATCCTCATCTATAGAAAAACATGGAAAAACCATCTTGCCCATGTGGATTGAGTTCTCCATCTACTCTCTCAGCACCAACTTTTTCTGAAACAATATAAATGTGCTTTTGGCACCTCAAAAGTCAAATATTTGGGTCATCTTGTTGGCAAGCATGACGTCAGGGTGGATCCTAAAAATATTGAATCTATGCAAGACTGGCCTCACCCAAAGACTCTCAAAATCTTGCATGGATTTCTGGGCTTAACAATTTATTATTGCAAGTTTGTTATGAACTATGTAAATATTGCAACCCCTCTCACTTCGCTCCTTAAAATGAATTATTTCACCTGGAATCTAGTAGTTGCTCAGGCTTTTCAAACCTTGAAGATGGCAATGTGCACCACTCCAGTCCTAGCACTTCCTTATTTCACAAAGACCTTTGTCCTGGAATCTGTTGCTTCAAGAAAAGGAATTGGCGTTGTCCTTATGCAAGAGGGTTGGCCTTTGGCCTTTACTAACAAACAACTATCTGAACGAAATTTGGGCAAATCAATATATGAAAATTAAATGTTGGCTATTCTACATGTCATTGATCTTTGGCACCCTTATCTATTGGGGCAACACTTCCAAATCAAGACAAATCATCAAAGCCTCAAGTATTTTCTGGAACAACGCATTTCCTCCCAGAGAAACAAAAATAGGTGACTAAGCTCTTTGAATATGATTATGAGGTCATTTACAAGAAAGGAAAAGAAAATGTGGTTGTGGATGCACTTTCCTGAAAATATGAATATGAAGGGTCCCTTTTTTCTCTCTCCTTCATTGTACCAGATTGGCTCTAAGTCGTTCGCCAGGAATTTCTACACGATCCCAAAAGTTTGATCTAATACAACAATTGCAGTCCAATTCTCCAGTTTCCCCAGGGTATTCTTGGCTCCATGATGAGCTTCGATACAAAGGCCATTTGTATTTAATTAAACAATCAAAACTTAAATCCACGGTACTTTCTTAGCTTCATGCTACACCCACAGCTGGGCACTCAGGGTTTACCAAAACCTATGACAGGGTCAAATGTTCTTTTTTCTGGGAGGATATGAAACGTGATGTTCGTAATTTTGTGGTTGAATGTGATGTGTGTCAACACAACAAGGGTGAAATAGTCAAATCTCCTTGCACACTACAACCACTTCCGATTCCACCTGCTATTTGGCAGGATATCTCTATGGATTTTATTATAGGCTTACTTAAATCTGCAAATAAATTAGTCATCATGGTGGTCGTTGACCACCTTTCAAAGTATGCTCATTTTTGTGCTCTTCAACACCCATTTACAACATCCACTATGGCTCAACGTTTCATGGATCAGGTCTTCAAGATTCACGGAATGCCACATTCTATTGTTTATGATTGCAACCCAACTTTCACCAGCAATTTTTGGCAAGAACTGTTCAAGCTACAAGGAACCCAATTGCATCTTAGCACATATTATCATCCCCAGGCCGATGGTCAAACTGAAGTTGTCAACAAGTGTTTGGAAACATATTTGAAGTGTTTTTTTTCGGAAAATCAAAATCAGTGGGCTCAATGGTTGCCACTAGCTGAATGGTGGTACAACACTTCATACCATACAGCGAACCACATGACTCATTTTGAAGCAGTATATGGAAAAAAGACACCTTCAGTTCTCTCATATTTACCAGGTGTCTTGAAGGTCCAAGCGGTGGACCAAACGCTTATTGTTTGAGAGGATATTCTTCATACCCTCAAAGAGAATTTGGTCATGGAACAGAATCGCATGAAGAAACAAGTAGATCAAGGTTTCTCTGAACGTCAACTTGCAGAAGGGGATCAGGTGTTTCTTCGGCTGCAAACTTACAAGAAAAATTCCCTCAAGGATGGCCATTTTCAGAAACCGACGCCCAAATTTTATGGTCCTTATACCGTTCTCAAGAGTGTGGGACAAGTGGCCTATCGATTATCTTTGCCTAGTCATTCTAAGCTACATCTTGTTTTTCATGTTTCCTTCTTAAAGAAGGTGATTGGAATTAAGTGCCAAACTCAAACCAGCCTTCCCAAGTTGGATGAAGAAGGCTCCATTTGGATACATCCAGAAGAAGTTTTGGACCAACGTGAGCATCACCTACGTCAACGAACCATCAAGGAAGTGTTATTCTAGTGGAAAGATACAACCCCAACAGATGCCACATGGGAACCAACTACCATTCTGCAACAATTTCCACATCTCAAGCCTTGAGGACAAGGTTGTTTTTAAGGGGGAGGACATGTTAGGGACCTAACCCCTCACGTAGGTAGAATAATGTATTCCAATGTAATAAAGGTCAATATTAATAAGGCCTAGCAATAAGGAAGAATAAGTCGAATGTAAGAAGACCTAATAGAATCTTTCGATTTTAGAAGGATCTTCCTCTAGATGGTTATTTTGATAGACATATTTAGTATAAATAGGAGTCGAGGGTATGAGAATTGTTGTCTTGGATATTATTGTAATAGAGCTCTTCTCTGCTGGAGGTTTCCCCCTCGAAAAGGCAAGTGAATATTTCTCTCAGTAATCGAAGTGCTCTTTCTGGTGTTATTCTAATACCACTGTGGTGTTATTGTGGTGTTGTTATCGTTATATTGTTGTTTATCTGCCATTTCTAGCATTTTATTTATGTTCTGCATACTTTTTATATCTGGAATATTACACTTTATAACAAAGAACCTTGCTTATCATGTTAAGAAAAATCATATTTATTTGCAATGTATTTTGTTAAGAGACTTGAATGAAGACAACAAGGTGTTGTTGGAGAAGGTTGATACCTTGAAGAATGTTGCAAACTTATTGACAAAGTCTATGAAGTACTGAAATGTTTTATTGGTGTGGGAATCAATGGGCATAAGTTCCCTTATAAGATAATTTTATGTATATTTATACCCCTATGAAAAGTATTATATAATGTAGTTAGGAAGGAAAATATGGGATACCTAGAGAGGTACCTAATGGGATAATGAATGTAATGTGTCCATAACCATGGAATATTACCACTTGGTAGTTGATGGGTAATAAATAGACCCACTAGGTAGTTAAGAATAAATAATATAACAATAAGGGGTAGTTGGCACATATTCCTAGGAATACTCATGATAAATTATAAATACACCTCAATATCATTTTATTGAGACATGTTAGATGTTTATTCTTGTAGCAAGCCTCAACCGAAAAAATTGAATCACAAAAGAGATATCAAGAATTATCCACACTCCATTAATATAAAAAAACATTCAGGTGGGGCAACACCTTACAATCAACCTTTTATGGAAGGAATCCACTCTTGTTCACTTGTCTTTTAAGGTTGGGAAACCTCTCAATGAGATAAACTCCAGATATACTAAACTCCAAACTTCTCATAATGAGGACTCCATCCTTATATATAAATAACAAGAGAATCCTAATGATAACAACCTCCTAACTACCTACTCAACCTTCTTTAATGAGGTCCCATTACATTTATTCAATACTAACTACCATAATGGGCCCGATTTAATAATAACAAGAATAGTGGACCTAGTCCTCCTTACATTGAGTGACCTCTGCTATCATCAATCTACTATGAGCCTTTTGACCCCCCACTACATCCCTAGGGAGGATCCCAACATTCCACCCCCATTAGAAAATAATTTTCCTCAATGCTTGTTGTGAGGAGGTACAACCATTAGCCAAGGTCCCATGGATAGTGTTTATTGCAATAATGAAGTAAGCCAATGAATTAGGGTCTCATGTACAAGTGTTAGCCACCATGTTGAAGTAGTCCAATAATACCCACCTTAAAATTGGGTCCTATGTACAATTGTTGACTACCATGCTAAAGTAGCTAGTGTCTCATGTGCAAGTACTAACTACAATACTGAAGTAATTGAAGGAGTTCATCCATAAACATGGGTCCCATTTCCAAGAGATCACATTGACTCCCCACTGAATATGCATGAGTTCAATACCTGGCGAAGAGTGGTGTTTTGTATTCCTAACACGGTCATGTGGATACAAATATAGCCATATCCAAAAAAATTGACCATGTAAGTGAAAAGGGTTGGATGTGGATGTAGAAGGCACACTACTACTAGAGAGTAGGCAAGTTGAAAACTAGTAGTCAAAACTAGCTCTTGAATTCTTGCAACAATGTTCTCCACAAAAGGTGGAGTAGAGTCATCAAATAGACACTAGAAGTAGTTGGTTTCCTAGAAATTAGAAATGTCCAAATACCATTCCTCACAAGCCTTGTCTAAATCATACCAATCATAATGTATGTCACTTGTACACCCATCTTCAATATCACTCCAAAATTCCATCATTTGGATTGCTTCATAGGCTTCTTGTATTTTTTGTATTCAATACTCCATTTGTAGTCACTCTATGTGAAATCCTTTAGGGGGTCGAAATTTTTCTACTTTGTGTAACCTTTGTTTAATATGCTCTTCATAATCCATAGCCTCTTCAAGAAAAAATATAGGAGGGGATTCTTCCACATAACTTGCATTTGACATATAATATACATATATCATTGAATATTACTCAATGAGGAGGGTTAATATATCCTTGTAGAATTCCATAAGCCATTGTAAGTATCAGAGCTAGGGTATTGAGAGGGGGTATTTTTAAGGGTTGTAGCACACTCAATATTGATCAAACATATATCATATAATATACCAAATCAAAGCCAAAAAATTTGTATTTTCAATGGCATTGGTCTAGTGGCAATCTAAGCACACTGTCAAAAGATATTTTCTCTGTAGTCCACATGACCATTATGGAAAACCCTAAAACAAATGATTTTAAATAGTGATATATTCATTTCTTAGTATCTTCACTTCTATTATACAAGTGGTATTAGAGATTCTGTCAAAAGATATTTTCTCTGTAGTCCACATGACCATTATGGAAAACCCTAAAACAAATGATTTTAAATAGTGATATATTCATTTCTCAGTATCTTCACTTCTCTTATATAAGTGGTATTAGAGTTTTTTCTTGGAAAAAAAGGTATGTTTTTTTTTTTTCTTTTTGCATATTTTTGAAGGAAAAAAAAGGACATTAGCATTCAAATCAATTTATGAAACTTTCTATGCATAATATGAATAAATTAGTTGTATATCCAAGTTCCTCTCTAATCCAAGAGGATTCCCACCAATCTGATAGGCCTCAATCTTTGCAAAAAATCAACACCTAGATTGCCTTTAAAATGGATTTGGAAGCATCTAAATTGTGATCTTATTCTCCTTTTGTTGTTTATCTGAGTTATATCAATTTTTTGTTTTTAAACAAAGTCACTCTCATTAGTGGCACATCTCCCAATATATGAATAAGCAATGGAGGTTATTTTTATTTAAAAAATATTTGAAAGATATATATTTTAAAACCTTTCATGACGTGTTCCTATTTACACATGGTATGGTGTTTGATTCCCAAGAAAGGAAAAAGAATAAAGGAGGGCATATTTGGAGGGATTTGAATCCCTACCTCCATGGAAAAAAGATAGCAACTTAGCTATTACACCATGCACTTGGGAAATAATATAAGGGAGAGAATATCACATTTGGGAGGAAGAAAGAAGCCCCTTCATTGGGAGCATAAGCAATCCCAAGTTCATTTTACTGTGGGAAGAAACCATTGTTATCTTAGTAGAGAACATCACAGAGTGTTTTTTTGCATATTGAATCCATTGTGTGATGTGTAGCATTGTAATCTTGTACTTGCATCATTTTTAATGGATTAGATCGTCATTTGAAGCAGACCCAGAGATGTAGCCAACATGGGTGAACTCTGTTATCAATTTTTTGAGTATTGTTTGTGTTATTTTCAGTTTTGTTTTTAAATTTTGGTCTTTAAATGTTGATCTTTAATGAATTAAGCAAATGTTAGATGCAATTGTGGGAAATTGAGAAACCTATTAATATAATATGAATTAGTGGTTTAAAAAAAAATCCTTTAGCACTAAATTTTATATCAAGTTTGGTATCAGAGCAATTGATCAAGGATTAACTCATATGTTGATTTGGATTTGCACAAGTGTTGGTATTGCATCTTAACTAGTTCTAAGCTCAAGCAAGGAGAAGGTTTTCTTGATGAGTACAATCCTAAGATTGGTTCAAGACGTGTACTCCAAAGGAAAGAAATGCAATATTCAAGAGAAGAAAACCTCTCTCAATTTGAAAGGATGTTTTGGCAAGCCTTTATGGAGATGAAAACCATGGTGGAAGAATTACATTGAGAACAAAGGAAGAACGAAGAAGGCCCAAGTCAATGTAAAAGAGAAGGAGGTGGTGGTGGAGGTGATTCTCAAACTCCTCCATCTTAGTTCTCACCTTCAAGTTCATGTTCCTCTTCTATTCCAAGAAAAAAGAAACCAAACAAAGTTGATTCTAATATGCATATGTTGAAATTAGATGTGAAATTTGATATGCCAATGTATAATGGAGAGATTAATGTAGAGAAATCAGATCATTAGATCAAGCAAATTGAAGTATATTGCAGGGTTCAAAAAGTTGTGGGAAAAGAATTAAAAGTCTAGCTAGCTACTCTCTAATTGGGAGTGATCCAAAAGGATCCAGAGAAGGCTAAGAACAACTCAGAAATCACAGAGGCAACTCAGGACGCTCAGAATGGCCTCAGTAGACAGAGAAAGGGAAAAAAATTCAAAGTTCCAAAAACTCAATGAAAATGACATTATCATGAAGAGCTCGTCGAAATATTTCTAACGATGCAAACAAAACGTCAAAAAGATTTACAGATCAAAATATATTCACAGTCAAAGTTTGGTCAACCTAGCTCAATCAGCAGGTGGATGAGTCAACATCCGTATGGATGACATCAGAATCCATACAACACACATGGTAGGAGAAGGAGGTGACATGTGTCATGCTGATATCAACATGGTGATGTGGCAACACCAGAGGCTGACACATGTCACACAGATTTGGAACTTATGGACATATCTGTGAACCAATGGGATTGTGCCACGTGGAAGTCTGTACGAGCCGTACAGTGACATGGCATGGTGAGTTGGCAGTGATGTGGCGTCTGTACGATGACGTGGATCTGACATGGAAATGGATGGCGTGGCCAAATGGGAGGCTTCCATGTGTCCCAATCAGGGGCTTCCACGTGGCAGTGGGAAAATGCCCAATGACAACCGATATCAAAATTTTGAAAAAAAAAAGGATTGGCGAGTCTGCCAAATCTAGCGAACCATGCCATATCCGACCACGTACTAATCGTTAGCACCTTGGATAAAGCCACCGCCAAAATTGGTGGAACAACATTACATATATATATACATTGTTTCAGCTATAAAGCCAAAATGGGGAGGCTCGTGGGTTTGACCCCGAGATTTCCTCCCCACACTATGCCTTAATACTCACGCCATAACCAATGGGCCAATGACCCATACATTGTATTGAACATCGAGGTTTTTACTTAATATTTGAATCCTCTAAGACCGAGAGGAGGTGCACATGTGGTACGGACATGGGAAAGTATTTTGAGGCAAGTACAATGGA
>JASDQU010436830.1:15881-27982 GCA_032191745.1 Picea mariana
CTTGGGTCTTTGTTGTACCAGCTTCACTCCAATGCTCTTGTGCAGTCTAGAACGGGACAACTCAAACCAATCGAAGTGAAAACAACTTAATATATTCAACAATTAATCTATGCATATGATCAAGGAATTATGTAATAAAGTAAACTCAACTTTATGGGAAAGGGGCATATTACTATATTATATTGATAGAAAGCAAAGCTTACAACCTGAGCCTTGATGCTGCAAACCTCCTTTCAATGGCCCTTAGCTCTGACACACACACTTGCTCGCTTGTATGAAGAAGATCAAACACCTTTGATAACCTTGCTGGAGTTCTCTAGCTGATGTAGCATCAGTCCTTCACACAATCTTTTACAAATTCTCCAATGTCTTCTTAACCTTGTTTGCTTCTAACCTTTTCCATGAGAATCCTCTCAATATATAGGAGGAAATGAATTGGTTACTTAGATAGGAATGATCCCAAGATATCATAAAAGCCAGTACTTGACAACCATTCGAATGCCATCTCATCCTTCTAGAAGATTCCCTTCTAGAAGCTTCGAGAATTCATCCTTTTCCCTTCTTTAAAAAGTGTTTGCACCCTAGCAGTTAGGTACAGTGCAAAATTCTCGCACCCTAGCTTAAGGTAGCCTGCGAGAATCATGCATTCTCACAGGCAAATGTATAGACAACCTGTGAACCTTCCTCAAAACTATGATTTCTGGAGAAAGATGAATGTAACTTTTCTCAGAAAAAGATTCTAATGAAGAGCTTGAGTACACCATCCTTAATACATCATCATGATGACCAAAATCATGGGTAACAGAATTCCCCCCAAAGTCTAATATTGGAACGAGTGACAGTCGATAGACTTTGTAAGTTGTATGTGTGTGTCGAGAACCAAGAGCACATCTAATCGGAGACTTGCAAACAATCAAGCATCGGCAGAGTATCATATATATCAATTCTGAGGTAGGCATTCCCATACTCAGATCACAGACTGATGACATTGTAGACATGGGTCATGGACACCAATCATACACTGTGGATCCACCCCGTTCAAAATATAGCATAGTCACTTGAATACACTATGGATCTATGCGAGAAAATTCAACTCAGGACGACATAGCCACAAAACATACACAGTGGATATATGTGTTGCAAATTATACATACTCCATTGCAATCTGGATCACAAAGATGATATCCAAGGTCTTCAACCTCATCTCCCAAAGTACGAATCTATCCATGTGATTACATGTGTGGAAGTCGAACATGGTAGAAACCACTTGATTACTAGTCAATGATAAAACCGTTAACAAGTGCGAGGGAAATCACCATTGATGTCAATGACTCCCAAGGTACCATAGTACAATCCATCGAATGTGAATAAATGATTTGATGTCGAACATTCAACGGAATCTCGCGATCAGGGGTCAATGATGTAAACCCACTGTCAAAAGCGAGGAACTTGCCATTGAGGCATGCAAGCTCCAAGGTACTAAATAATTTCTAAGTTTTGATTCCGGATAATGTGTTGAAGTCAACGGAACAAAACTCATCACAGGAGGGCCTTGATGTATCCCCCATCAATGACATGAAATGAGTAACAAAGTTTGAAGGTGAAACAGAGCACTTTGCAAATTGAACTAGACACAGGGAAGGCCAACTTGAAGAGAATGGACAACTGCAAATGGCCGACTCAATATAGGTTTTAGGTGGACTTCTCTTGAACATATGAATGGCACGACCAATGATTTGGCAGCATTGACTCAAAGACGACACATGAAATGATCTTGTAGTAAATCGAATGAGAGATGAATGGATTTCCCAAACCGGCTTCAAATGATGAATAGGGGGTGTCATGTTCAAGAGCGACACTTATTGCCAATCAATACAAAGATGGAACATATCCCTTTCCCAAATTTCCCCCCACCATTTCTGGCAAGTACCTCTTTATTTTTATGCAAGCTTGAAGAGGATCACATATTCTTGTTGATATAAGCTCATCCTTCGGACGAGTCCCTTGGAGTATTTTTAACGAACCCTAAGAAGGAGTGGTTCGGTCCCATCACAGGTCTGTCAATGTTTGTTTAACGAGTCCAGAGATAGTAAACTCAAAGGTTTTTTCAAGATTATAGAGTTTGGAAAAACACTTAAAAGATAACTCTCTCAGTTCCTTTTTCGTAAAATAGTCTGGATAAGACCGAAAAAGAGAGAAACTATCGCTTACCAGACGCGTACTTCAAATACTTTATCAAGCGTGAAAATAGCAAGGTCGCTCGACGATCTTTTCACGTTCAGAGAGTCTGAAAAGAGCTTAAAGAAGACTCCAGGGGGGTTCCTTTTTCGTATAACCTTGTTGAGCCCGAAAAAGTGATAAAACTATGCTCGATCGCGTTCTTTTGTTTTTACGAGCGTAAGAACGGACAAAAACGATGCTTGAGGTTTTATGTAAAAACCACAAAAAACAACCAAAATCACACCATAACGGAGAAAAATATGTCCATATCCTTTTTGTAATCATCAATGTTTCACACCTGCAAGTCATTACACTCATCTTTATATTAGTAATTAGGTTTAAACAATAGATAAACTTAAAAACCCAAAAATGACATAGTAAAAAGTAAATTAAATGAGTAAATACACATTTTTACCATACCATTCCACATTTTCACTATTGAGTTCCAAAAACCCCCATTTTACCCTCCGACTTTGGCGTTGATTTTCGCAAGCTACAAGAGATCATTTGACGAGTTGTCTGCAACATTACGGTAAGCTCTTCTTTCTTTATCTTTTCATGGTTTAAATTTCTGATTTCATTGGTTAATTTTTTGTATTTTCAAGTGGTTTTTGAACTTTACATGCACGCAGGAATTCTCACAGGCTGCCCATACGGGGCCTGCGAGAATGATAGTTTCTTGCAGGAAAGATTTGAGCCACCTGCGAGGGGTTCGCACTGTGTATAATAGGGCACCTGCGAGCAGCGCAGAACTCAATTTTTTTTTAAATATTTATCCAATGAAAAAGATTTATATCATTAATAAAATCATTAATCCCTTTTGTATGTTTCTTATGCAGATAAATAGCCACAAACATGATGCTTGAGTGGTGGGAACGAGAGCATGAGGAGGATAATGAAAATGCCAAGAATCATCCTCCCACCATAACTACATTGAGAGATCACGGTCTCTTAAAATACTTCGTATACTGGGCATGAGAGCCCAAGTCCGATTATTGGAGTATCTAGTCCGTATGTGGGATCCGGACCAACAAGTTTTCATTGTAGGAGCTCATACTTTAGCCATTGACATAGAGGACATATACTTCTTAACTGGATTATCCAGGTGTGGGTCTCGTGTCAGTCTGACCGATAGCAGAGGTGGTGGGTTGAAAATGAGTGAATATTGCAATCAATACTGTGTGCCCGAGGCCGAAAGAAAGAAAGGGAAAGTGGCAATCTGGGGAGTAAATGACTTAACTCTCCACACTATTCTCTTCACGATTGCTTGGATGGCTGGGAGTGCTGCTCCCCATATGGAATTATAGAGCTATTTCCAGTACGCCATCGAGTGTACTGAGCCCCGAGTCTTTAACTGGGCTGATGCAGTGTTGCGCAGTATCAAAAGACAACTAACCAAGTGCAAGCGGGGTGAACTGAAACAATTAGGATATGGATCTTTACGTTTCCTTCTTCCTCGAGAGGGTCCTTGTATTCCGACTACAGGCAGAGTGGAACCTACTAGGTCCTAGGGATCCACGCATGCTTAGATGGTGTCGGCTTATGGCCCGGCACGTGGCAGGACCAATCGTCAAATATGACGATATTTTCTTTGACTGGCTCCGTAACCAGATGCTAATGGTTGATGATTACACCTATGTCAGGTTGGATTTCTGAGGATATCCGGATCTAGCACTGCCTGAAGACGCTTAGTGGGGAGACCTCGGTAAGAAGTACACACATTTTCTCTTTTTAAATGTTTTCTCTTTTTAATTATATTCAAATGTTTTTGTTTTATATTGTTTATCCAAAGACTAACACACAAAAAATGTTTGTTGATAACACAGATGTTGGAATGTATAGATCTGTCGACAGTTCTCCTATCCAGAGGCAAGGAGAAGCGGCAGTAGTAGTACCACAGTATGCTGAATATTATATGGTGGTGGAACAGAATTTAGAAGGCTTGATAGAAGACATTCCAAATATGACTCTGGAAGAGATTCCATGACGCGATCAGTGTCACAATGTAGGAGTATCAGCTACTATGGGTCGACTTCTTTGTAGGGTAGCTAGGGCAGTAGTGTGTTACCGTGAATGTCATCCATGACGTCCAATTGTAGAAGCTATAAGCTTCCATTTTTTATATTTTGGTCTTCAGACAAACTTTTTGTAAAAAACAACAAACTCTTCTGATCATTATATACAGACGGCTTCTACTGGTTTACTTTATATTGTGTGACTTTTAATGTGTTTGATTATAAATGGTTCAAATGTCTGTCCAATACATAATTTGCCAATGCATCTGTTAATGAATTAAGACATCTAGGAATATGTTGATATTCAATGTGATCGAAATATCGTTCCAAGAGGCAAATTCGCAAATACACCCTTAATAAAGTAGGACTTCGAATAGAATAGATATTACTTAGCTGTAGTACTACAAGCTGCGAGTCGAGTTGCACAACCAAATGATGAATTCTGCGTGAGATAGCATCAACCAATAATTCAATCACGGTGCTATACTCTGCAATGTTGTTGGTTGCACGGCCAAGACATACACCTTGTAAAGATACAAGTTCATTTGTTGGGGCATAGATTTCCCATGCAGCAGAAGCGAGGTTTCGAGTACTACGACTAGCACCATCGGCGAATCCAATATAGGGTAGCAAAGACTCCAACATCTGGCAATCAAACACAACGTCACATAAAGGAAGAGACCAGATAACATTAAAAGCAAACTAAAGTAACACACGCAAAGTATGATACATAAAATACAAGTATTTGTGCACAAATGACTTATGCATAATACTTCTTCAAGTATAAACCATTCCTGGGTTCACTCAAAGGGACACCATCGTAATAAACCAGCTCATATGATCCTTTTTCCAACACTCGATGAATAATATAAGGTCCTCGCCACATTGGCTCGAACTTCCCAGCTCCTAAGACATCTTGATCATGTTCGTAAAGAAGAACAAGATCACCTTCATAGAAAACGTGAGGCTTGACATGCTTGTCATACTGCGCCTTGACACGTTTCTTCTGGGCTTCTATTATGAGAGTGGCGTCACATCGAGTCTCATCTAATCACATCAGATAGAACAGACGTTCTTCTTCAGCAGAAGTATTGGGTAAGAGTTCGGCAACTAGCTTCAGAGAAGGTATCTCACATTCTATTGGAAGAATAGCTTCCACACCATAAACCAATCGAAAAGGCGTAAACCCCGTAGCGGATTTGACATATGTTCGATATGCCCATAATGCCGAAAATAACATCGTGTGCCAGCTTGTTTTATGAATTCCTATCATCAGTCGAAGCATAGTTATAAGAACTTTGTTTATGGCTTCGACCTGGCCATTAGCTTGTGGATAATAGGGTGTTGAGTTTTCATGATGAAGACCCAACTTTTCTATTAGTTCAAACATCATAAAATTCCTAAAATGACTACCATGATCAGTAAGGATAGCTTGAGGAACACCAAAACGGGCTATGACATGGTTAAAAAGAAACAACACTGCAGTCTTTCCAGTATTATCGAATGTTGGCATCTCCTTGGCCCATTTTGTAAAATAATCAACAGCTACAATGATGTAACCATGTCCCCCAGCCGAGTGAGGGTGACATGTCATGAAATCAATGCCCCATTTCATGAAGGGACCAACTGAGACCACAAAATGTAGAGGAGTAGGATGTGACCAAATTTTCTGATTGTAGGTCTGGCAGGCATGGCATTTCTGAACGACAGTAATGCAGTCATTGAACAAGGAAGGCCAAAAATATCCTGTGCATAAGATCTTCTGGGCAGTAGCATACCCAGACATATGACCACCACATGCTCCGGAATGGCAGTCATTCAGAGATTTCTTGGCTTCATCAAACTTCATACAACACCGAAAAACAAAGTCAATTCCTTGATGGTAAAGAGTATCCCCAAGGATGATGTATTGACGTGCTTGATAACAGATGCGACGTCGTTCAGAACTAGACAAAGTAGGCTGGAAAGTCTGAGTTTGGAGATATATAATGATATCCCCATACCAAATATCGTCCGTGCTAATCAGGAAAAGTGATTCATCGGGTAATGAATCTACTGCTACATTTTCCGTGGCAGAGTGAGGAAAATCACATATCAACTCAGCGAAAACTAAGGATTTCTTAGACGTGGCGTGATCGAATTCCAAGTCAAACTCCTAGAGTATGACAATCCACTTGGAGTATTTTTCCCCTAGAAATTGACATGTCAAAATATGTTGCATGGGGTTGTAGTGAGAAATCACAGTAGTTTTCCTCGAGAGGATATAATGTTGAAAATGTTGAACTGCTTGAACGACAGCCAAGGCCAGTTTTTCAACATGTTGATACTTGATCTCCATGGACGTGAGACTACGGCTCAAGTAATAAATAACATGCGAATCATGCGAATCATCCTCTTGGACCAGAACCATGCTGATGGTATACTCAGAGGCAACAAGATAAAGAAAATAATCATGACTATAATCGGGAGGAAAGAGAAGTGGAGCTCGGGAGAGGGATAACTTCAAAGCCTCAAAAGAATTGTTAGCAATAGTATCCCAAATGAAGTCTGAACCTTTCTTTAGTAGCCAGGTAAAACCACGAGTAATCTCGACGTAATTAGGAATGAAACGATGAAGAAAGTTTGCTTTCCTCTGCAAACTTTTCAACTGACGCAATGTAGAAGGAGGAGGGAGATTAAGAATCGCCTCAACATTAATAGGATCCACCCTGATCCCTTGACGAGAAACGATGAAACCTAGAAAACGGCCGGATTCTACGCAAAAAACACATTTATGAGGATTTAAACGGATGCGATAGAACCGACAACGAACGAAAATAGCTTAGAGATGAGTGGGTTGATCAACTCGACGTAAAGAATGAGCTGGTAAATTGTCCAAATAGGGTTGAACGATATTCTTTATATCATGAAAAGCATAAGACACAGCACGTTGAAACGTCGTGCCAATGTTCTTAAGACCGAAGGGCAGTTTCCTATAGGCAAAAGTACCCCAAGGACAAATAAACACAGTTTTATGTTGGTCCTTGGGAGCGATATTAATTTAATTATAGCCGGAGAAATCATCCATGAGAGAGAAGATTTCGCTTCCGGCACAGTCATCAACAATCTGGTCGACGAAAGGGGTTGGAAAGTTGTCTTTTGGACAGGCTTTGTTAATATCCCTATAATCAACACATACACGAATACTGTCTCCTTTCTTATCAATGGGTACAGGATTAAAAACCCATTCTGTCAGAGCCACAGGGTAAATAAAGCCGGCTTTGAGAAGTTTTTCAACCTCCAGTTTGATAGCTGCCGCTTTACGTGGGTGTACAGGATGTAGGCGCTGCTGGATAGGTTTAGCTCCAGGGTATGTCTTTATCTCATGCAAAATAATAGAAGGGTCGATACCTGACATCTCTTCGTAACTCCAGGCGAATATATCATGAAATTATTTGAACAGAGATGTATAAGTGACGATTTCCTCTGGAGAACACGAAGCTCCAATATGAACATTTTCAACTATCCCAGGTTTAACGGATATATCAATGGGAATCATGGGAGATATATTACTGAGGTTCCCTTCGGCAAACACATCATGTGAAGATCCGGGAACAGTCAATATGACTACAACGGTCGATGGAGTCGAAATCCATTGGTAGTTCTCGAGAGTGTGTTGTTCCAAAAAGAGTATGGAACGATGATGCCCATCATCCCAAGGGGTGTCTTCCATGACGGACATGATCATCTTATCAGTGGGAAAAAAAACAAGAAAAGGATCAAGAGACAACTCATTAAGAGAAGAGGTAGAAGGTGTTGCCGAGTGAATTGCTTGATATGTAGACTCAACCGGACTTAACGGCATGACGTCACCGAAACGAGTATGATCTCTAGGGTCAGGGACTATCCAAGGGTCGGAAGACACAGGAAGTTCATGAGGTACGGAGGAGACCATATTGATAGAAGCAACTAACGGGCGCAGAACATCGGGTGGAGGAATGGGGAAAGTGCCCATTAGCGAAGAGTCCTTTAAAAGATCGACACCGACATTCTCATAACCCGGCAGGGTTTTAGCTATGAAAGGCACATTGCCAGTACGAGTATTGGAATTAAAGAAGGCAAGTTGGTCAATTGTAACAACCTTTCCCTGATGAGGAAAACGTACTACATGGAAAAGTGTTGACACAACAGCACGCATGGAATCTATCCAGCTACGACCAAGCAGAAGATTATAATCAAGGGGAGCATCAAAAACTTCCACTTCAAATTGGACTGTCTTACCTTCTAGAGTGACGGGCAACGACAGAAGAACACCATAAGGATTAAAACCAGAGCCATTAAAGGCTTTCAGAGTATTCTGTGATTCATTTAAGGGAGGAGATCCAATGGCTTTCCAACAAGCAAGAGACATTACGCACATAGAGGCACCCTCATCAATAACAGTTCGGAAAATGTTCTTGTCAGAGACAACAACCTGAATTTGAAACGCAAGCTGAGGGGGTAACCTTGGAATATGATCTTCTAAGTCAAAGACTATTAAATTCGTATCTGTTGGGTCAATTCCACATATCTCTTTCAACAGAGCCTTCCGTTGTGTAGGACAAGACTGAAGGACTTCAAGGGCAGACATCGCTGAAGGTGCTTGGGACAGATCTTCCACAATACTGTAGTTCTGGGCCGCACAAGCATGAGGATCGAAAGATGACTTGCGAACAACACCCTTAGGGGGTCGTAGGACTGTATCAGGGCTCGGTCGTTCGATATGAAGAGGACCATTGGTAGGTGGAGTCGGTGGAGAGGGTTGTACCAAAGCAGAAGGTAAATCGTCAACCTTTTCCTTAGATGGAAAATAATCTTTGGCTCTAGTTGCGATTGCAACGTCATTCTTCTTAGAATCACCAGTGCACATCAAAACATATGATGTCATAGAAGTAGATGGTTGGTCATGGATGACCAACTGGGCCT
Source organism: Picea mariana (assembly GCA_032191745.1). Lineage (NCBI taxonomy): Eukaryota > Viridiplantae > Streptophyta > Pinopsida > Pinales > Pinaceae > Picea > Picea mariana. The sequence goes on from JASDQU010436830.1 coordinate 25,061, forward strand.
GTTGTTGAGATGGGAAGGGTTGGGACAAGACTGCCGGTGTAGGTGGTTTTGGTGTCCCTTGAAGGAACTTAGTAACTTCGGCACGTCGAGGACAATCCTTCGTATAGTGATCGTCACCACAGATAATGCAAGGGTAGCATGGTTTGCGCTTATCCCGATCTTCAACAGGAGGAGTTTTAGTTTGGTCTGTTGGATTATTATTTTTTCCCTCCTTATTCTTGCCTCTCCCTTTTTTAGACTTATTTTTATCGGTCGGGGTAGATTGAACGGCGTTCACCTCAGAGGTTTTACCAGCGGGAGTGGCAGGAGACGGAGCATTTTGAACATTAGAAGATGTAGATTTAGGGGTTGTATTTGAAACAGAATGTGAGTGGGTATGAGTAGAACCAATCACACCATCAGCTGCATGCAAGGCAGCTAGAGTAGTTGAAGCGCTGGAAGTACCAGGACGGGGTAGTTCAGGTAGCAAATCGTAAAGTGTTCCCATTTGCAAATAAACAAGATCAAGATATTGGGCACGACTTATAGCTTGCTCCTTCGTAACAACACCACCCATGGAAATGTCTTTACCAATTTCGTTCACAAAGGATTTCGTGAACCATTCGGCCAGTAACTGGTCAGGGAGTTCAAGTTTGATGAGACGTCATCTTCGTCTCCACTCATGTATATGATCCAAGATGTGAGTGCCTTTAGTTTGTTTAAAGGAAGTTAAAATCTCAGTCCCGGTATCATAACAGATCGGTAACTGGTAATGTGTAAGAAAAGCCATAGCTAGAGTATTGAAGTCGGAAAAGAAACCTCGTGGCAATTCAATATACCACTTCCCAGCAGCACCAGTAAGGGTTCGTTGAAAAAGACGTAGAAAAATGGAGTCATCCATCAATGAGTTGGACTAAAACCATAAATGAAAAGTCATAACATGATTATTTGGATCCTCCCCCACCTTGCCATCAAATTTCGGAATATCCGACGGAAGCTTGGCAGGAATAGCAGGCCATTGGGGGGAGTGACGAATAGGATCATTCAGAATCCTAGACAAATCTGGAAAATCCAAAGTAGTAAGAAAAGGCAACTGTCAAATTACTTGTGGGTATTGGTGACTTTGGGGTGGAAGCCCTGTCGACAAACCAGTAGGACCGTATGCAGTTTTCCCATAGAGGGAAGACCCTGGCTAATTCGGTGGTGGCCGGATAGGATAGTTGCCCCAAGGATTGTAACCTTGAGTTTGAGTAGGGACCTGAGGTTGAGTAGTGTGACTCTGACCCCAAATAGAATTATTTATACCCGGATATGGTTGGCCCATAGTACGGACAGTTGGCTAGCCCCCAACATTTTGAGGAAAGTTTTGTAGAATCTGATTCCAATACTGGACCAATTCAGGGGGTATGTTTTGTCCAAAAGGTGAGGTTGGTCCCCCTATCATAGGCTGCATACCAACCAAAGGTTGTGTAGTAATTGGATTGTGACCAATAAGAGAAAATTGAATCGTGCCACCTTGTCCACCAACAGGAATCTGCGGGTTTGGTACAACAGTCGGGATAGTGCCACTAGAATTAGGATTGCCAGCAGGAAAAGGAGGGAGAGTCGGAATAAAACTGGGAATAGTGTACCCAGGAAAAGGAGGACCGCCTAGAGAACCAGCTGGGGTTTGCGTAGGTGTTGGATTGGAAGCATTCAACAAAGCATTCAATGCATGGTAACCGGGTGGTAGTGTCGGATTGACCTCAGGCATTCGCTGGGTATTGATAGGAGCAAGAGTAGCTGCAGTAATTCCGGTTTGGACACTCGTAGTATTCGTGAGATGGGCCATCTCGGGAGGAAGAACAAAATGATAAGTGGTAGTCTCTGGTGTAGTTTCTGTCTCAGGAGACACTAGAGGGTTGATTTTGTAGACGGTAGGTGCTTCAGTACCAAAAAGGACTCGTCGAAAATCACCTGACCAAAAAGGATCTTGGCCTACTACACCGGGAGAAGGCCCAATGGTTGATTTAGAAGATGTAACAATGGCTTCGTCAGAAGAATTTAATCGCACAATAGGTCATTCACCATGGTGAATGCGATAGTCCTCTCTAGTATTGGTAATTCGAAAATCTTCTAGAGAGTTAGTTCGTTCTACCTGTGGAGGTGGTGTAGTGACAACTGGAATGTCACTTGTTTCCCAGTGTGGTGGAGTAACCACTGGGACTTCAGTCTGATGGGGAGAACCCTCAGGTGTATCGGTAGACGAGGGTTGAGAATCGTCTAGATGCTCTAGAGATAAACCTTGCATTCTATGTGAACTCCGTGGGGGAGCAATTGTAAATAAGTGACAAGCTCCGCGAGGAAATTCTTAAGGTTAACTGTGAGAAACAAACAACACACACTAGTAAACAAAATCTAGGAAGCAATCACCATGCAAACAAAACCTTCTAATATTGAAGCCACTAGTTGGTGATGAAATCCAACGTCGCAACAACGAGACGAGAAGGGGTGGGGCTAGGATGGAAAAGTTACGTTGACGACCTGCTTAACAGGCTTACACCCTGGTGCAAGCTCCCACACATAATCATGGGTATACCCTCCAAGGAGCCTGAGTGAGTTTGATCAGTGTCAATTCTAGGTACCGTGAAGACTTTCCCCTTCACAGTCACCTTGGGTAAGAACCTAGAGAGATAGGCCACTAAGGTCACCACAAACAACAGTAAAACTTGGGGGAACAGTCGTCAGTCTGATCCACACGCAAGGGCAGGGTATCTAGCCCGAAATCAACTCAAAGTCTTCCACTCATAATTGTGGGTATACCTCGGAGTGATCCCCGTAATACATGCAATATTTACATTGATGTCAACAAAGCAGGGTGAGTAACTCTGCCAACACCAATGCGACCTAGTGCTTGACCCTTGTGTTAGAAGGGCTTCCTAGGACAATATGTTGCAAATGGAA